>JAQPPZ010015105.1:0-183748 GCA_028583015.1 Wollemia nobilis
TTGTTGCAATATCCAAAGGGAGATCACAAGATACAATAGAGAAAATACATATGATTGGGATGCCTAGGAAATCGTTAAAATTTTGGTTTGACCGTCTCTACTATTAACTTTCTTTTGTCTTTTGTCAGTATGCGCATGCTTGCAAATTCCGGCATTATGATCTTATTCTTATAAATTTTAGTATATATAAGGTTGCTTCCTACTTCCTTCCAAGCTATTATTTCTTTTGTGTTTGAGTTTTTAACCTACTGCATCTACGGTTTTAATTGAACATGTCAATTACCATAGTGTCCATTACAAAATTTAGGGTGGACATACTTGTAGACACCAAAATAGCACCAATCTGATTATGTGACTGCAAACACTGATCACTTTGACACACACAAGCCCCAAGGGCAGCCCCCAGAGGTCAAACAGTGGTCCTAACCACTCTCACAATAGTTTTGAAAGGTCAAAGATCAATTTGGCACCTTCAAGAACTTTGCTCAGTATCCGTCCCACCCTGGGATGAATTCAAACTGGGATTCACCCCACCCAGGGATGAATTCTAGATTCACTCCAGGGTGGGGCGAATTGCAGGTTTGACGGGCAAAAAGTCAAATCTTGACAAATGGCAGCTCAGATCTGCCACCCAATACTTCCTTCATCGCATGGGAGTATGGGTGAGCATTTTCGAGCGTTAGAGGCATCTGCAAGGTCAGTCATGAAGTCCCAATTCAGGGAGGAATCTCCTTCCCCCTGGGAAGGCATGATTGCCAAGTGGCGCCTCTGCATGCCCATTTCAAGAGACCTCTAGGTCTATAAATTGGTGAGTTTCCTCACCCCAAAAGAGGAAAAAAGTAGCATTTTAGAGCAACGAAGTGCTGTCATTTTATTTACACACCTCACACCTTTTTGGATTTGCGCCTTTCACATCCTTGATCTCCTTTAGAAGGGAGGTCATTGGGTGACTATTGGGAGGACGAATATTGATCCCAAAACCTGAAATTTGGCCACAATATCCCACCAAATTTTTTGAAAATACCACACAAGAGGTTTTGGACCCATCCCAAGTGGATTGGTGCCAAAATCAAGCCTCAAACGGTGGGCGGCCTGCCCCATGGGCGCCCCCTCCCACATTGCCACAATCCTAATCGCCCCTTTCGAAGTGATGGGAATTCCATGGTATATTTTCTTCCTTTAATTTTTGCATTCAATTCTATGATGCTTAGATAGGTTTTCATTTGAATTTCATCTCGTTTTGAACAATTTTGATCATATTTCTATCTTTGCTCGCTTCTACTAACCTACAGGTAGCATCATCAAATTCCTATTTATGGAGGTTAAATTGGGAAAATATGACCATCTGGGTCTTCCCAAAATGCCCCCAATTAGCTAACCCAAGTTTTCAGGTCTTTTGGAGCTTCCTAGGTAGGACATTGGGACAGTACCTTTTCGGCATTTTGTTGTAGGTGAATTCGTCCCACCCCGGAGCGAATTCAAATCGGTGAGGAATTTCCCGAATGTTATTTTTGTAGAGCCTTCCTGGTGGTGTCTTGATGTCCTTGTCAAATTTTCAGAGCATTTGGACTTGTTTTAGTCATATTTTAATTCATTTTTCTCATTTACTTATCGTAGGCTTGGGGATTGCATGCTTTGTTTCATCCGTAGGTGCTACTGACCGTTTCTTGTTCCTTTGAACGTAGGGTTTGGACATCGGAGGAGCAGCGAGGAGTCAAGACTCATCAACGCAAGTGGCGGTGATGTTTGGTCTGCCCATTTTACATGTGGGCACGTGGAAGAAGGAAAGGCGCCCATGGATGTAACTAGAACGAATGCTTAAACGCTCCTAGCCCTTGGAAGGGGAGGATGCGCATTGTAACCAAGTTTGGAACATATCAATAAAAAGGGTTGTCTTCTTTAATTCACATTTGTTTCAGTTTGATTCGATCATGCTTTTCCCTCTTTTCATGCACTTTCAAGTTTTTAGGATTTAGCGCTAAGTTCGGTTTCTTTGTTTGCATCGCATGTTAGCTTTCCTTTTTGCTTTTGTATCCTCGTGATTTCAGTGGCGATCATGGTGGGACCTTGTCCTCTATTTTTAAGATCAGATATCTGATCCAAACTTGGTTTTTTTCTTGCAGGTACCACGTTTTCATACGTTGACTATTGTTCGTTCCATCAAGGAGCGAATACAGACCTGTAATTCATCTCACCGAGGGACGAATTGGAATTCGTCCCACCCTGGGGTGAATACAGTCCTGTAATTTGTTCCACCCTGGGATGAATTCCAACCTATGAGGTTTTCGGGTAGAAACTCAGAACCGATAGATTCGGGCAGAGAAGAGGTAAGAATTCTACACTTTTCCTATCATTTTTTGTCTTCAGTTTTTCTATTTTTTTGGTTTCTTTTTTTGCGTGCATAGAAAAATTTGCTACATGTTTATTTTATTTAATGCAAAATAAAAAGAACCCCACACACCACATGGAAAATTAAACACCAAGGAGATGGTCGTAAAACCCCAGCCCTTGATCAAGACCAACGATGGATTTCATCACCACCTTGGCTTGAATTTTGCATTCATAAACCCCGATCGCTACTATTGCTAGACGTAAATCTTGATGAAAGCTGATTGAGTGTAGTTGGGGTGATTCCCAATGCACGAGGATAAGTCTTCTATGGTAGGTGTCATAAATAGGGTGATTCCCCTTTCGTACCGCCTATGTTCCATGTACCATCTACTCTCACGTACCTATAGTTTCCCTCACGTAAGGGCGGGTATATAGAGAGGTTGGTATATCGGCCTGGAAATGGTATATCGAAGGGGCGACCAATTTTGGGAGTCATAAGAGCCCTCATTTTGCATTTAAACATTCTTTACAAAAACCTTCAAAAACAAAAACAAAACACACTAAACCAGGTTTAGGACACACTCTCAATATTTAAACGAGATAATCATTGTTTGTGTATGTGTGTGCTCTTTTCTATTTAGTGTAGCATAAAAAATCATAAAAGAGATAAAAATCCATTTAGCTTGTAGCACAGCAACACCATGGTGTACACCCATAGCCAAGCCCAATCAAGGGTAGAAGCTACGAAAAGTGTACAAGGGGGCACAAGTCACCTCCGCTATAGCCCTAAGGACTTGGTCATACCACCTTGGTGGCCTGACCCACAAGAGAGTCCACGTCATTCCATGTCAAGGTGGAACTATAGGGACACCCCTTTGGGGGACACGCCCATTCATCATAGCCCCTTTCAGGAAGAATCCTTACACGTGGCACTCAACATAGATAAGAAAGCTCCCTTAGAAGCTTGATATGAGTGGCCACCATGTGATGAAGCGCTAGAGCGGCATAGTGTCCATGAGGAGAGGCCACATGACTATGGCATCCCTCCTTTGCCCCCCATCACTATTAGAACCAATAGACAAACCCCAGAGCATAGGGCTCTTCAAGCAGGGCGAGCTAACTCCACCCACCCCTTTCACACATACGAAAGGGAGCACGAGGAAGACCATCACATTCCTCGAGAGCAATGTACAGCACGGGAGCCATGCACTTCCACACCCGCTATGTACCATGGTCACCCACTGAGGCCAGAGCCTCGGGTAAATGCTGCCAACCTCGACAGAGGGAAGCAACCCATTGAGATCTCGGATCATTGCGACCGAGGTAAATGCATAGGAGAGGCATCTAGGCCTCCAAGACTTAATATGGTAGAAAAAATTGACCTGGTAGTTACCAGACATGCCGCCCGCCAAGCCCAGATCACGCGGCTTGAGCAAGATCATTAGCAGCTAGAGCATCTATACCGCCTTAGCAAGGAGCGCATTCAATGCCAAACAGATGAGCTACTTCATATCCCAGCTGAGAGGGTTCCAACCCCTCGCACCCAAAGAGCAGAACCATATGAGAGGCATAATCCCTTGGTGCGAGATAGGTCTCCGTGACCTTATCAAGTTTTACCTCCGAGACCCCCTAGACCCAAGAGGGAGGCCACTCCCCGAAACAACGATGGGTACCCTCCATGGGGACCCACCCAGGGTCATAGGTCTCGCCTAGAGACTCCTTAGGAAGTTTACGAGGAGTATGAACAAGAAGTAGAGCGGGCCAAAATGCCCTACCAAGGTGGAGGGGTTGCTATCCGGCCACCCCCCCATAGGCCTCAAGTCTCCCACAACCCACAATGGGAGCAAACTAAAGAGGAAGAGATTAAATATTTCGATGCATACAAAGCACTTCTAGAGCATTTGGAGTCTATGGAAACCAAAGCTTCTGGGCCCCAAAAGCCCACGTTACGCCAACTCCGCAGTCATCTTGTGCATCCGTCAGTGCCTGCACCCCCTTACCCCAAACACTTTAAGCTGCCTCAGTTGGCAATCTTTAAGGGTGAAGAGGATGCCCAAGAGCATGTGACTAGATTCCTGAGCCAATGTTTTGGCATTCAAGACAATGATGCATTGTTGCTAAGGACATTTATAACCACATTCGTAGGCCCTACCTCGGATTGGTTCACTCAGTTGTCGAAGCACAACATCAATAACTTGGATCAGTTAGTGGATGCGTTCCTTGAATGCTTCACCTTCAACACCAAGAAGAAGGCGTCACTAAGTGACTTGGCTAGCCTCAGGAAGTATGAGGAAGAGACCATGGTGGCCTACGGGAATCGGTGGAGGAATCTGCTTTCCAAGCTACCCTACCTCCCTCCTATGTCCGACCTTACACAAATGTTCTCACGAAGTTGTTTGAGATCGATCTTTGTGCTATTGTAGCTGCAGCAATATGCCACCTTAGAGGAAGCTCTGGCGCAAGCCATAATCATCGAAGAGATCAAGATACAGGATGGCGAGATTGCCAAACCTAAGAAGAAAGAATGGAACAAGAACACAAAAATAGGGACTACGCAACAAAAACCCACTACGGTTAATCAAGTTGCTATAAATGTCCCTAAGCCTACATAAGAAATACAACCTCAAAAGGCTAACTATCAGGCAGTGCCTCCTAATAATTATGAAAGAGAAAACCAGAAGCAGGAGCAAAATCAGCAACGTCACCCTAGGCGATAGTACACCCCTTATACGGAGTCTAGGGACTCCCTATTTGACCGCTTGTCAGTGGAGAACTTGATCAACCTTCTAGAGATTCAAACCATAGATCCTAATGCTCCCAAGCCTAAGGGATACCGGGAGGACTTGTATTGTAGGTTCCACAGGTGGAAGGGACATGACCTGAATGCATGTTGGAAGTTCAAAGGATTGATACAAGACCTAATTGACAATAAGACATTGGTAGTGGACAACCCCGTAGCACCAAACAACCAACAGATGGGAGTTTTCAAAGACCCCTTGCCTTCCCATGAGGCACAGGCAAAACCCCTTCAAGTCAATGAGGTGCAACATCATTGCCCCATGCAAGGGTATGTAGGAATGATAAGCATAGTGACTAGGAACAAGAGATACCCAAAATTTGCCCCCGTGGCAGCCACAAGAGAGGTTCCATCGATGTCACAACCTCAACAGCACCCTATGCAGCTACCTCCGCCTAGACCCATGGCCACGATTCGGACCAAACTCATGCAGAGTTTGAGGACCACGTCGGCTAGGCTCTCCATATACGAGCTTATACAGCAATCAACGCCCCATTGGGAGGCTCTCATGGAGATTTTGAAAGCCATCGAGTTGCAGCCCCATGAAGTGAATTCCTTCAAAAATTTCATGGGACATGTCAAATGATGCATGGAGCCAGTCATCACCTTTCGAGAGGATGAAGTTAAATCAGTGTCTGATGACATGGCAGATCCACCCCTGCACGTTATCGTACGGGTCAACGGGATCTCATATAAGAGAGTGTTGATAGACACTGGCTCATCCAGTAACATCATTACCACAACAGCATTGAAACATCTGAAGTTGCTAGCCTCTCACATCATGGCTTCCACCTATACACTGTGAGCATTCAATGATGTGATATGCTCGATAGTTGGCATAATTGTCCTACCCATTCAAGTAGGACAAAAGACGATACCTACATTGTGCCATATTTTGGAAGGCGAGATGGCTTATAACATCTTGCTAGGGCGGCCATGGATTAGGGACATGAAGTGTGTCCCTTCGATAGCTCATCAATGTTTGAAGTATACATTTGAAGGGGAAGTACATGTAGTCTCGATGGACTTAGAACCCTTCAAATATTGCAATGCGGTGCAGCTGATGCCACAATCGACCCTCCCATTGATGCACTTGGATTTTTAGTTAAATCCATCTAGACAGGGTCCGATGCCACAAGCACCACTGGTGATAAATCCATCAAAACCCCAACCAGGTGCATCTTCATCGTCAGGTCCTTCACCACCAATGCCACCTATCATGGCTAAATAGAAGGACAAAGGGAAGCAAACCCTAGAAGAGGCTCAACCCCTAGAAGAGGCGCTACCAACAGTATCAACCATCTCTACCGAAGAGATGCCTAGCACAATGGAAGTTGAGGCTCCTAGTTCACCCAACATGGAGTGGACTCAGGAAGAGCTTCCATTCCCTCCCTCTCAATCGCCAACAATCACTATTGAAATGGCTAGTACGGGCCTGGGGGAGTATCTAGTGCGGAATGTTGTAGCAATGACCATGCTAGAGTCCATGCAAGACATGGGGAGACCTCGCCTCCCCATCGATACAATTGTTCCTTTAGGCTACCCGCCAAACCAAACAAATTTTATGTATGGGGGCCTTGATCATGGTACTGAGCCATGCATGCAAGAGGATGAAGATGAAGAGCCCTTTGTAGAAGATGTCAACTATCTATCTAACCCAGACTTCACTCTGAGATATCTTGGCCAATGCAATTGGCATGGATACGAGCTAGGCAGGTATGAGCAAGGAGTGCATGTCCTTTGCCAACCAAGATACCAAATGCCTTATGACAAGTCGGGAGTAGGGTTCAACCACCCCCTACCCTTGGACATCTTGGTGGAAAACATGCAAGGCCTAGGGATAGGCAACAAGGGTGGATTGGCATCAGATCCTTATGCCAACCCAAACACAATGTATACATTGGGAGATTACCTCCCATGGTCAACAACCACCCTTGTTAACATCAATAACCCTTCTCCTTTGCTAGAGAGAGGCGAAAGTTTGGGGACTCACTTTCAAGGAAGGTATAAATAGTGTCAAGAGGGATCTTCAGAGGATGAATCAGAATATGAACCAACATCATATGATCCCTTCGAATCCGATAGTGATCCCTCACAAGTGATCCCCATGAATGACCTTCAAGAGAGCCTCTTGACAATGTTCCCTCTAGAGGCCCCAAGCGAGCCAGTGCCGCATCAAGAGAATCAGGTCCCCCCACGGAGTGTGGAACAACCACAATGGGGCTAGATTAATTTGCTTGAGCAGGATGAGCCTGTAATGCCTCAAATAGTTGTCGGAGCCAACGAGGGCTTTTGGATCTTCGATAGTGATTACGAAGATGAAACAGAAATGACATATCTTAATCACATGCGATAGAGGCCGCAACCATACCCCTTGGAGATTAATGACATATTTGAACAGATGGGCATAGTGCCAGGGCACGAGTGGTACATAGACCCAATAGGGTGGGATCAAGTGTTGGATCCGCTGCTCCAGGTATATGAAGAGCACCTTCCACCTCGAGACCCTAGGGTGATACTCGATGTCGAGGGTAGACCCTATCCTCCTATTAGCACATAGGGCTGATCCATTCGTGCCAGTACCTCTAGAGCTAGATCCAGAGCACAAAGAACATCTAGAGTGTTCAAGTCATCACACCCATGGTAATGGAGACCAAAATCATTTCATCAATATGATCTCCATTGACTTAACCACCCCCATCCACAATCCGATCGATCCAGCATGGTCATTGCATCTAGACATAGATGCCATTGACTGGGATCATGTCAATTCACCTCCATCCCCATCAGAGTACTGGCCTTTTGGTAAAATGCTTCATTTTACCCTAGGGACAACTCAAGATATCTTTCATGCGAAGAGGAACCCGAGGTTCCCAATGCAGATTTAAACTTAGCAAATGATATCCATTTGATCCCAACTCCACATCAGTTGGAGGACGGATCCCACATGTCGGTCGAGGAGATGATTGACGTAGACATCGGCTTGGATCCAATGAATCCATAGATCATCAAGCTGGGGGTAAGCTTATCCCCTGAAGAGCAAGCCGACTACATTGCCCTTCTCAAAGAGAAGAAGGAGGTTTTTGCAAGGTCATACAGAGACATGCCGAGGCTAGATCTGTAGCTAGTCATGCATAATCTAAATCTTGATCCGAAAGTCAAGACAGTTAAGCAAAAACTACATAAGATGCACCCAACAGTGGCCTTGATGGTAAAAGATGAATTGCAAAAGCTGTTGGATGCACAGTTTGTCATCTACGTGGATTATCCGCCATGGTTGTTCAACATGGTGCCTATCAAAAATCTCGATGGGAGGATTCGTATATGCACTAATTTTCGAGATCTAAACAAAGTGAGTCCTAAGGATGATTTCCCCTTGCCAAGCATCGATGCATTGGTAGAAGCTATAGTAGGTCACGAAATGATATCCCTCATGGATGGTTTCTCAGGATACAATCAAATTTGTATCAATCTCGAGGACCAACTAAAAATGGTGTTCACAATGCCTTGGGGGACATTTTGTTATAAGGTCATGCCTTTTGGCCTTAAAAATGCTAGTGCCACCTACCAAAGTGCAATGACGTACATCTTCCATGATTATATGCATAAAACTTTGGAAGATTACATGGATGATTTGTTGGCCAAATCTCTTTTGCGCCTAGATCATCTCGATGACTTAAGCAAGATCCTCGATCGCCTCATGGAGCATAAAGTCAGACTGAATCCCAAGAAGTGCGTATTTGGCGTCACATCTAGAAAACTCTTGGGTTTCATAGTCTCAAAGCGAGGCATCGAAGTGGACCCCAACAAATTCAAGGCAATCCTTGAAATGGTTCCCCCAACTACCATTAAGAAACTCAGAAGTCTACGAGGGAAAGGTCGCGTCAATTAAGCGCTTCATAGCGCAGCTATCTGACAAGTGCCGACCCATGAAAAAATTATTGCACAAGGGGGTAGCATTTCACTAGGATGACGAGTGCCAGTCAACCTTTGACGACATCAAATGATACTTGGCTTTGCCACCAGTATTGGCACCACCTAGACCAGGAGTGTCATTCTACTTATACATCTCAACTATTGAGGTGGCACTGGGCACCATGCTAGCCTAGAAGAATGAACTTCACAAAGAACAGGCTACTTACTATCTTAGTCGCACCCTGGTCAGTTATGAACTTAACTATGCATACGTCAAGAAACTCTGCTTGGCAGTGGTGTTTTCTACCAAAAAGCTATGCCACTACATGCTGAGCAACACTACGTATGTTGTGTCTAAGGAGAATCCATTGCGGTACATGATGAGTCATACTTATCATAGTAGTCGCACGGTGAAATGGATCATGTTGTTGATGGAATTTGACATAGAGTTTATTGGACAAAAATCCATCAAAGGACAGGTCATAGCCGATCAACTAGTAGAGGCTCCTCTCAAAGACGATCAGCCTCTGGTCATAGAACTACCCGATGATGGGGTCTTCCATGTCTCAGAATCGCCAGATTCTGATGAGCCTGAGTCATAGGCTGACATAACCCTATTTTTTGATGGTTCTAAATGTGAGCAAGGTGGTGGCGCAGGAATAGTATTCTTCACATCGCAGAGCACTCCAATGCCTCTATCATTTAAATTAGACTTCCCATGCACCAACAATAATGTAGAGTATGAAGCCTTGCTCATAGGTCTTCAGACAACAATCACCATGAACATCAAACGACTGAATATATTTGGTGATTCACTGTTAATTGTCAACCAAGTCAAAGGCCCAAAGGCATGTCAATGCATGCCGTTCAAGCCAAAGCCCTGCCAAATGCAACTCCAGCCCCTCCCCCCCCTGCCCCATAACCCCAAAACCCCGCCATGAATCCACATGATCCAGATTGAACCATCCTCGGATAAGTTCTCTCAAATCCACGATCGTCTAAAACATGCCAACTGGGGGTCCTTGTTCTCCCCTACTCCCATTAATAGCAACACAATGCTATTCTTACAAGTTCTCTCCCGCTCATTATTTTCTAGGGATGAACTTCAAGAGGGATTGGTTGTTCATATCGTCGAGGCTTTCGATCAGTAGGATTGGTATTCACCCGTAAGGGACTACCTCAAGTTAGGTAATCTCCTACTTGGATTGACGCATGCTGCAAAATGAGCATTCAAGTAGAAAGTGGCAAAGCATGTCTTGTTAGGAGACATTTTGTACCATCATAGCTATGAAGGAATCCTCCTTCGGTGCTTGGACCAACAAGAGTCCACTTGGGCGATCGCCCAAGCACACGATGGTACATGTGGTGGCCACTTCAGTGGTATGGCCATCGTGAAGCGCATTCTTTGCATGGGCTATTATTGGCCATATTTAGAGCGAGATTGTTGCGCATATGTGAGGAAGTGCGTGAAGTGTCAACACCATGCTAATTTGACACATGTACCTTCCCAGGCCTTGTAGACAGTCCAGTCAACTTGGCCGTTTTCGTAGTGGGGCTTAGATCTAATCAAAAATATCTCCCCTACATCGTCAGGTCATCACATGTTTATCATAATGGCCACAGAGTATTTCACCAAGTGGGTGGAAGCAGTTCTGCTTACCTCTACGACAGGACCCCGCATTGTGGAGTTCATTTTGCATAACATCATATGTCATTTTGGTATTCCATCCAAAATAATCTCGGATAATGGGACGTCATTCAAGAACAAATACGTGCATGCTTTGACCACAAAGTACAAAATTCAGCATAGTTTTTTGACACCCTATTATCCATAGGCAAATGGGCAAGCAGAGGCATCAAACAAAACGCTAGTTGCCATCCTTAAAAATACAGTCGTAGACAATCATAAGGATTGGCACATCCAAATCCCACTTGCCCTGTGGGCTTATCGCACTAGCATTCGGACGCCCACTGGGGCAACTCCGTTTTTGCTCATGTATGGCTCCAAGGCAGTCATGCCTCTCGAGTTGGAAATTCCTTCCCTGCGCATATCAATGCAAGAGTTCATCGATGATGACACTATGCATGGTAGGCCCAGTTAGACCAGCTTACATTGCTTGACGAATGACGCGTTAATGCTCTCGAGCATTTACGTATCTATCAAGAGCGACTTAAGAAAGCATACAACATGAAAGTTCACCTGAGGGACTTTCGGGTTGGTGATTTGGTCTTGAAGGAAAACCAACAGAACTCTAGTTTGTCGTCCCATCTAAGGGATAAGTTCACGGCAAATTGGTTAGGTCCATATGTAATTGATAGAAAAATAGGACCCGGGACATACCGGCTAGCCTCTCTTGATGGAATCAAGGAACTAGAACCCTTGAACATCAGTCATTTGTGGCCATTCCATATCTAAGAGAGCCATATCCCAAAATGCTCCAAGGATTCCTACAATCGCTTGGTCAATCCCAAAATGCTCCAAGGATTCCTACAATCGCTTGGTCAATCCCAAAATGCTCCAAGGATTCCTACAATCGCTTGGTCAATCCCAAAATGCTCCAAGGATTCCTACAATCGCTTGGTCAATCCCAAAATGCTCCAAGGATTCCTACAATCACTTGGTCAATCTCAAAATGCCCCAAAGGTACCCATTATCGCTTGGTCAAAAATAAGAAAATTCAAAAACAGTAAAATCATCAAAAAACAAAAATTTGCATCTCATTTCCAGGCATGCTCAAACTCATCACAATAAAACGCTATTCTCGCATCTCATCTTCATATTCACAAAAATCAATCCATCAAAAATACAAAAATATGTAGCTGCATTAAGCATCGCATCCATACATTGCATATTTGTGGTCATACAAGTCAAAGGCACCATAGACTGTAATTACTCCGCTAGTCCATCTTGTTCCACATTTCTCCATTTTATAAGCAGTCCATCAAATATAAATGCCATTCACTTCTTTTTACCATACCAGAGTCAGTGGTCTTCTAATGTATCAAGAGTTTTCATCCTTCAGTCGTTATATAGCTTTCTAGCCATGTACTGTACCAAGTCAGATAGATTTTACGAAGGTAGAGTTCTACTTGGATCACACCTTGTTACGTAGCATCCCAACACAAATTAAAACACATAAAAATTCCCAAGTTGTGTGAATGAAAGATGAAACCTGCAAGGCAATCCAGGTCACCATAAGCGAAACGGTTATCTTGCTCATCCCCCTGTGCGAATGACCCCAAGAATGTTGAGAGTTGGCAAAAGGACAAGCATCTTCCCTACCCAATTCCCCAAGAATCCCAAGTTCTCAAAAAGTTGCAAACATCAAAATTTTGCAAAAAAGTCAAAACTCCAAAAATTTGACATCACCACCAGAGTGCATACATCAAAAGGCACATACAATAGTGATTCTCATCACTCGAAATTCAAATCCCTTGCTCAAAAGAAAAATATATAAAAATAAACAATGATTTTTATCACTACAAAAGAGCAAGTATCCCAATACAATTGAAGAAAAGAAGGGAGTCGAACTTGAATCCCTGGAACTCTCAACATTCTGACAGGTCATGAGGCAAACCTCAGTATCGGTTTGGTGGATAGCCTATCGGTCATTGGTGGTAAACCTCCCGCATGATGATATATCTGTCACATTAACTCGTGTATAGATCAATGTTTGCATGTGGATGAGCTAGCTTATGGTATCCTAGATAGCACCATAGATTAATCTAGCTAAATACAACAAAGGAGTTAGTGGAGCTAATTAGGTGATCCTCAGTATAGGTTTGGTTGACAACCTATCTAGAACTGGCGGTATCCTAAAAAATACCACATAAATGAACTCAATTGCACACACAGGGATGTGAAATAACTTGGTCAAAGACAAGTCCGATTCATACCTTGTCCAAAAGTCTTGTAAGATAAAGTACAGTCATGGCTAGTGAGTTAAAACCATCTGAGTCTCAGGAAACCTTAGCTACATTCCTAAACCAACTGCGCTATCCTTCATCCCCGCATTCCCATTAACAATCACCAAAAATAAAAATCACAAAGGTCTAAACAGTCTATGGTGCCCTCGCCAAACAACACAAATTCAATTCATCCATTCCATTTTGCATATCACATATAAATAAAAAACATTTGCATTCATCATAACATATGCATCCATCAAAATAAATTAACATGCATACATCCATACTCATCACTCATCATGCATAAAATCAAATCATCACTCGCATAAACAAAATAAAGTCATCTGTATATATCATCAAAAATGCACCAAAATAGCTAATAAACTTGCCCGATGAGAGTGCTTTGGCACTTGACATTTCGGGCATGCAAAATAGATGTCGGGGTCACAAATCCTCGCTATCCTATTCCCTAAGAAGGCTACCATAGCCGGACCGCTCCACGGGAAGACGAATTTTCGAGAATTTCATCCCCAAACGGCGTCAGCAAAAGGGTCAAAAACCCACCCAAAAATAGTAATAACATTGCCGAACGAAGGCGCCTTCGCGCCTGACATTCTTGGCATCCAAAATAGATGTTGGGGTTACAAATTGTCACTATCCTACTCCCTAAGAAGGCTACCATAGCCGGACCACTCCACGGGAGGACGGATTTTTGCCAATTTTAGCTCCAAAACACGTCGTAAAAAGGGTTAACACCCACCAAAAATAGGTCTAAATGTCAGAAAACTGCACACACTTAACGCTAAAACATCTAAGGGCACCCTTGCACAAGTCATCTTGGGTCAAGCGACTCATCACTTTTCTCATGAAGGTCATTCCCTCATCGATTCGTCGCTTGAGGGGGTAGTCACACTTAGTCACCAATCAACAAGTACACACCCAATTAAGGAAAACGACATGCATTCAAAGAATCATTGACAAAGACAATTACGCTCCTGCTTGGGGTAGTAAACAAGCAATAATCACAACCTGATAAAATCACTTGGCATTTCGTGAATCATGAACTCAAGGTTCTCACAGACAAAAGGTTGTGCCCTTTGCCTATTCATGACCGATCAATGTCCAAGATCAAGTAACACCTCA
Source organism: Wollemia nobilis (assembly GCA_028583015.1). Taxonomy (NCBI): domain Eukaryota; kingdom Viridiplantae; phylum Streptophyta; class Pinopsida; order Araucariales; family Araucariaceae; genus Wollemia; species Wollemia nobilis. The sequence continues at coordinate 14,096 of JAQPPZ010015105.1, forward strand.
CCGAAAAAGGTTAACACTTGAATTGAGTTCCTTCGCTCGTTAGAAGCAAGGATTCAAGAATGCATGCCCTTTCCATACTTGGGGCATCAAAATTTGGTTAGGTTACTGAGAAACCCTAATCATTAGTGCTTTGGTTATCTATTTTTGCTCGACGTTGCGCCATGCACAGCGCATCCCAAAAAGGGGCATCTATAGACACCAAAATAGCACCAATCCAATTATGTGATTGCAAACACTGATCGCTTTGACACACACAGCCCCAAGGGCAGCCCCAGAGGTCAAACAGTGGTCCTAACCACTCTCACAGTAGTTTTGAAAGGTCAGAGATCAATTTGGCACCTTCAGGCACTTTGCTCAGTATCCATCCCACCCTGGGACGAATTCAAACTGGGATTCGCCCCACCCAGGGATGAATTCTGAATTCGCTCTAGGGTGGGGCGAATTGCAGGTTTGATGGGAAAAAAGTCAAATCTTGACAAATGGCAGCTCAGATCCGCCACCCAATGCTTCCTTCATCGCATGGGAGTATGGGTGAGCATTTTCAAGCATTAGAGGCATCTGCAAGGTCAGTCATGAAGTCCCAATTCAGGGAGGAATCTCCTTCCCCCTGGGAAGGCATGATTGCCAAGTGGCACCTCTGCATGCCCATTTCAAGAGACCTCCAGGTCTATAAATTGGTGAGTTTCCTCACCCCAAAAAATGAAATAGAAGTAGCATTTTAGAGCAACGAAGTGCTATCGTTTTATTTACACACCTCACACCTTTTGGATTTGCGCCTTTCACATCCTTGATCTCCTTTAGAAGGGAGGTCATTGGGTGACTATTGGGAGGACGAATATTGATCCCAAAACCTGAAATTTGGCCACAATATCCCACCAAATTTTCCGACAATACCACACAAGAGGTTTTGGACCCATCCCAAGTGGATTGGTGCCGAAATCAAGCCTCAAACGACGGGCGGCCTGCCCCATGGGTGCCCCCTCCCACACTGCCACAATCCTAATCGCCCCCTTTCAGAGCGATGGGAATTCCATGGAAGATTTGCTTTCTTTCATTTTTGCATTCAATTCTATGATGTTTAGATAGGTTGTCATTTGAATTTCGTCTCGTTTTGAACAATTTTGATCATATTTCTAGCTTTGCTCGCTTTTACTAACCTACAAGTAGCATCATCAAATTCCCATTTATGGAGGCTAAATTGGGAAAATATGACCATCTGGGTCTTCCCAAAATGCCCCCAATTAGCTAACCCCAAGTTTGTAGGTCTTTTGGAGCTTCCTAGGTAGGACATTGGGACAGTACCTTTTCGGCGTTTTGTTGTAGGTGAATTCGTCCCACCCCGGAGCGAATTCAAATCGGTGAGGAATTTTCTGATTGTTCTTTTTGTAGAGCCTTCCTGGTGGTGTCTTGATGCCTCTATCAAATTTTCAGAGCATTTGGACTTGTTTTAGTCATAGTTTAATTCATTTTTCTCATTTACTTATCGTAGGCTTGGGGATTGCATGCTTTGTTTCATCCGCAGGTGCTACTGATCATTTCTTGTTCCTTTGAACATAGGGTTTGGACATCGGAGGAGCAGCGAGGAGTCAAGACTCATCAATGCAAGTGGCGGTGACATTTGGTCCGCCCATTTTACATGTGGGCACGCGAAAGAAGGAAAGGCGCCCATGGATGTAACTAGAACGAATGCTTAAACGCTCCTAGCCCTTGGAAGGGGAGGATGCACATTGTAACCGAGTTTGGAACATATCAATAAAAAGGGCTGTCTTCTTTAATTCACATTTGTTTCAGTTTGATTCGATCATGCTTTTCCCTCTTTTCATGCACTTTCAAGTTTTTAGGATTTAGCGCTAAGTTTGGTTTCTTTGTTTGCATTTCGCATGTTAGCTTTCCTTTTTGCTTCCGTATCCTCATGCTTTCACATACTATCTACTTCAATAGTGCAATCACTTGTTCCATCTCCACAATTATTGCTCAAGGGATCCAACATTGATCTAACTGTTCCGCCCATAAGCCCCGGCCACTTCTTCATATATAAATGTTTCATCAGTAAAACATATGCAGAGTTGGTCGACTCGATGAAGAAGGTACTTTATGATACGCTGCTCCAATATTATCCGGTGGGCGAAAGGTTTAAACTTAGGATAAATGACCAAGCCAAGGTGTTCCATTCACTGAAGCCCTACGTACCCATACCCTTCTATTGTGGATGACACGGAGCAAACCCCTAGAAAACCAAATACACAAAAATATGTTAGATATGATTTTATTAAATTTAAATGTTGACAATTTTACACTCCATAACTATTTGAAAATAAAGAATGTTGCAATAGGAAATATTTCGTAATAGTTTTTAATAGTCATTTGAAAAGCACGCTTCCATAACCGTCTCCTATAGTCAATAGTTGTTTGAAAAGCAAGCTTCCATAACCGTTTGAAAAGAACAATTCCATATCCGTCTCCAATAACCGTGTAAAAAACACCCTCCTATAGCCATTGAAAAGAAAGTACGCGCCAATAGCAGCTTTAAAAATAATTATTTAATTGTTGTTTGATTTGGTTTCCTTTTTATTTTGATCTTCTTGCCTTGTTATTTTTTTTTAATGAATTGAAGGAGAACAATGGAGGAACGCTTCCGTAGATAAGCAAATAACTTAGGGTTAAAATACTACCTTACTTATCCTAACTGTTAGATTAGTTTATTAAAGACACGTTCACACAAAGTACTCTAGGTTTCCTCCATATCTGGTTTGGAAGTCGGAGCGAAAAGGGAAGACTATAAAATTGATATGGTCATCATTACAGAGGTGGTAAAGGTTTGTTGTTGTTTTATTCTAGAAACAATAAAATTAATATAGTTGGATAGATGTTTCAGTTTCTTGACTGAAATTCATTATTATCTTTTCAAGTAAAAGGGAATAAAACCAAAATATTTTTATGAAAACTTCTTTGAAATGTTATGGTTGTTAGCAATATGACCACTTGAAGAGATATTCTATCATCCAAGCTTTGATTCCTATAGTGTTTGACTACACCTAGGGTTTGCACCCATTTCATAAATATTGTAGTCAAATGCGTCACTTTAATCCATAGTATCTAGATTATCATATTTGGTTCAATATAAATATAAAGTGTAATGAATATAATTATTAAGATAATATAATACTTTAATCCTAATATAACATTAGAATTTTAATTTATATTTTAGATTATAATCTAGTTTTTTCTAATTTTATATTTTTATGTTTTCTATTTATTAGTATAATATTGAAATTTGAGATATCCTCATGGGTAGAGTAGTTGGAAAATGCTCTAGGCATACTCAGGGTCCATTCCCACCCTGTTGGATAAGCAGCCATAGATGGCAAATGTCCGTGGCTCCATTTTATCTATGCTCAAACCTATGGATATATTAATTATTTAACCTCCTTGTGATTGATACCATGTGTTATAACCATTCCCACTTCCTTCACCTGACAAATTATATGTGTGTTGGTTCCATTTTTTTCGATGCTCAAACCTATGGATTTATTAATAATTCAACCCCCTTGCTTGTGATTGACGCCATGTGGTAATCCTGAGTAGGACAACTACGGTTGGCCATAAAGCTAGGTTTCTAGGGCTTCTAAACTACCCAACATTTTGTCCTAAGGGAGACAACACCACTATTTAGGCTTTGGCTCTTCTTTAGAAGGTCCAAGGTTCAAACCGCGACATGGACGAGTGTGTGAGGGAGTTGATGTGTGGTGTTTGTGTTAAATTTCTTATTGATAAGCATAGCTCTCGGCTTTAAGAGGGATCATGTTTGGGAAGATAATACTATGAGTACATTACCCAAATAAAAATATTGAGATTTTAATTTTAATATTTTAATTGTAGTTTATTATAACCATTTTATTTATTTTTTAAATATTTTAATAATCTTATATCACAATATTAAATTTAAAACTTAAATGTAAGATAATAAATATTAATTTGAAATAGTATGTAGAACCATTAAAATCGCTATTGATAGGCATAGCTCTTGATTTTATTAGGGATCATGGTTGGGAGGAGATTGAACCAACTAAAAGAAAAATATTAAGATTTAAATTTCAATATTTTAATTGTATAGTCTATTATTACTATTTTTTTTTTTTAATCTTTTAATAATCTTATATTACAATATTAAATTTAAAACTTAAATTTAAGATAATAAGTATTATTTTAAAATAGTATGTAGACACATAGATATTAACGTGGAACCAAATTCCAATCATGTGAAATACGGTTAAATTTAAAACTTAAATTTAAGATAATACTTAAATTTAAGATAATAAATATTATTTTTAAATAGTATGTAGACACATAGGTATTAACATGGAATGAAATTCTAATCATGTGAAATACAATTAGGGGCATAATTCTCTACCATTCTTATGATTCAATTCAACTAATAAATACTACAATTTATTAGTATAAGATTGAAATTTAAACTTTTACTTTTTTATATATGTTAATTGGCTAATTTATTATTATTATTTTAATTTTTTAAAATATTTTTAATAGTCTTATATTTATAATAATTTATAATATTAAATTTAAGATATATATATATATATATATATATATATATATATATATATATATATATATTAATATAATGTTTAAAGTAGTATATATATTAGGTAAGAGAAGGGGTTTTAAAAGATCTTCAAACCTAATACATATGGGATTGAGAAAGAGCAAGAGATAATACATAATTCTTATAGAAAATAGTCTTTAAGCAAAAGAATATTCAGATATAAAACTAGTACTAAACTTCCCAAAAGAAAAACAAAGTAGGAAAAAAAATTGTTGCAATACCCAAAGGGAGATCACAACCAAAATTCACAAAATAAAAACAAAGCGGAAAAATAATTGTTGCAATATCCAAAGGGAGATCACAAGATACAATAGAGAAGCTCGCTACCCTCTAGGAAGACCCTTCACATTAAAGGAAAACCTCTACATATACCACCAAAAAAACATGATACCTTGAGAAGACAAGGCTCCCAATCAACTGGCACCCATTGTACACAAAGTATATATAGATGGCACCTAATCCCTGCTAGGAGGAAAATGTCAAAAAATAAGAGGCTCCAAAAAGCATAGGAAATATTCCCCTAGCCTCCTAAACTTACACAACCAACACCCATAACTAACTGAAAGCACGAGATTCTGGAAGTTTTGAAAGGAAAACTATTACGATGCATTCAAAATCAAAATAAACGCTTAAGTCCTAAAATGTGAAATACATGAAATGAAAGAGACGAATTGAAATGAGATACAAGAAATTAGAGAAATCACAGCCCTTTTATTTAACTCTCTTAATCTCGGTTACAAAGACGCCTCCTCCCTTTTAAGGGGCTAGGAGCGTTAACATGTTTCCATTACAAAAGTAAATAATGATCTTCTTTTCGCGTGCCCACATGCAAAATGGGCGGGCCAAAGCGTTTCCACTGCTGGTTTTGATGAGTCTTTGATCTTTTCTGCTACTCCTACATTCAAAGAAACAACAAAGGCGTTAGTAGCACCTGCTATAAATATAAAACATTTGTTCTCTAAAAACAATGAAGGATGTATGCCTAAGACTGAATAAAATGATGCATGAAATGATTCTAAGTGACCTGCAATTTTGATAGAGACCAGAAAACATTACCAGAGGGCCACTGTCATAAAAAAAGTCGGTGAAACTCTGCCCATTCACATTCAACTAAAATTTGTCCTCAAATGTCACACCTTGGGATCTCCAAAATACCTACAAACATAGGGGTTAGGTAATTGGGGGCATTTTGGGATGACCCAGATGGTCGGATTCTCCCAATTTGACCTCCATAAATGAGAATTTTATGTCGCTATCTGCAAGTTAGTGGGACAACAAAAGTGACAAAAATGTGATGAGATCCGATCAGAACATTATGAAATCGAAGTTATAAATTATCTAGATAGCATAGAATGGAATGGAATATAGAAAAATTATAGAAGAACAAATTAAAATGAAACTTAGAAAGTGCGGGGCGCCCAAGTGGGCCGTCCACTGTTAGAACTTGATTTCGGCACCAATCCACTTGGGATGGGCCCAAAATCTCTTGTGATGGGTTGTCGGAAAATTGGTAGATTACTGTGGTCAAATGTCGAGTTTGGGTCCGGATCCACACTTCCAAAAGCCACCCAATAACCTCTCTTGTGAAAGAGATTAAGGATGTGGAAGAGGTGAATCAAAAGGGTGCAATGTGGTGTTCAATTTGGCAGCACTTCATTGCTTGAAAATGCCTCCAACTTTTCCTCTTTTGGGTGGGAAAGTCCACCATTTTATAGACCCAGGGGGTCTCTTTGGAGGGGAATGCAGGGGTGGCATGTGGCAGCCATGCCTTCTCAAGAGGGAGGAGACTCCTCCCTGAATTGGGCTTCCATGACTGCCTTTGTGACAGTCCTCCAATGGCCAATCTACCCACCTACACGCACATGCAAGGCAAGAGTCATAAATTGACAGTCTTCGGCTGCCACTTGGCACCATTCTTATTTTTGCCCATTAAACCTAGAATTCATCCTGACCAAAGACGAATTCAGAATTCGTCCCTGGGTGAGATGGATCCCAGTTAGAATTTGTCCTTGGGTGGGACGAATACTGAGCAAAGTGCCTGAATGTGCCAAATTGCCTTTTGACCTTCCAAAATTGCTACAAAAGTGGTTAGGACCACTGTTTAACCTCTGAGGGCTACCATGGGGGCTGTGTGTGTCAAAGCGATCAGTTTTTGCAATCACATAATCATATTGGTGTTGTTTTGGTGTCTACAGATGCCCCTTTTTTGGATGCACTGTGCATGGCGCAGTGCCGAGCAAAAATAGATAACCAAAGCACTAATGATTAGGGTTCTTGGTAACCTAACAAAATTTTGATGCCCCAAGTATGGAAAGGGCATGCATTCTTGAATCCTTTGCTTCTGACGAGCTAAGGAATTTGATTTCAAGTGTTAACCTATTTTGGTGAGGTGTGACTTGAGCTTGGACATTGATCAGTCATGATTAGGCAAAGGGCGCAACCTTTTGTCCATAGGGGAACCTTCTGTTCATGCTTCAGGAATGCCAAGTTTTTGATCAATTTGTGATTATTGCTTGTTTACTGCCCCAAGTAGGAGCATGATTATCTTTGTCAATGATTCTTTGAATGCATGTCATTTTCTTTAATTGGGTGTGTGCTTGTTGATTGGTGACTAAGTGTGACTACCCCCTCAAGCGACGAATCGATGAGGGAATGACCTTCGTGAGAAAAGCAATGAGTCACTTGACCCAATATGACTTGTGCAAAGGTGCCTTCGAAGATTTAGCATTAAGCATTCACAATTTTTCTGACATTTAGACCTATTTTTTGTGGTGGGAACCCTTTTTGTGACGCTTTTTAGAGCTGAAATTGGCAAAAACCCGTCTTCCTGTGGAGCGGTCCGACTGAGATAGCCTTCTTAGTGAGTAGGATAGTGAAAATTTGTGACCCAAATGTCTATTTTGTATGCCCAAGATTTCAAGTGCAACAACACTCTCATCGGGAAAGCTTATTATCTGTTTTAGTGTATTTTTGTTCAAATTTTGATGTGTTTTGAATTTTTGGCCTGAATTTGTCCCAGGGTAGGACGAATTCCAGCTTAGAATTCATCCCTGGTAGGGACGAGTGCTAACCAAAGCGCTCGTCCTAGGGAAAGATGAATTCAATCTCAAAAGGCCTATTTAAAGGCCAAAACTAGGGTTTGGCCTCATTTGCGTCTAATTTTTCTTGCGATTTGGAGCTCTGGGGAGGAGGAAGTTAATTCTGCGAAGCGAAGTGCTGTCGGATTTTCCCTGCCATCATGAGTACACAAACTGGTTCGAGTGGCGAAGCCGAAGTGAGACCGAGTAAGTGCTCCCTATAGTTTATTTTTGTTTTAAAACTGCAAGTGTTTTGTTTAATTATTTTTGTGATGATGTTTTTCAAAATTTTAAAACTTAAACCCTGAAACTGAACTGAAGACAACTAAAACTTAGTGTTCAACTAAACGTATCAAAAACCTAAGTAAAGAATTTTTATTGTTTTAACTAAACCCTAGGATAAACGGAACGTAAAACCCTAAGACTTAATGTTTGTTGTTTTTTGAATTTTTGTACTATTTTTAAATTAATCAGTTAGGATTAGAAACCCTAAGACTGAAAAATTGATTTTTTTTTAAATTTTGTTTCGTTTTATTTTTTGGAATTTATCAGTTAGGATTAGGAACCCTAGAACTGAAACATTTTTGAATTTTTGAATTTTTGAATTTTTGTGTTTAAATTAATCAGTTAGGATTAGAAACCCTAGAACTGAAAAATTTAATTGTTGTTGGAATTTTTGTGTGTGTTTTTGTTTTAAATTAATCAGTTAGGATTAGAAACCCTAAAGCTGAAAATTTAATTTTTTATTTGAATTTTTGTGTTTGCTTTTTTGCTGTACCATTATTTTTTCATGATTTTAATGTTTTTGAGTTATTTTATTTTGCAGGTTGTTAGGAGCCGGTACCGTGTACCCACTGCTTTCACTAAGGCACGAGGGGCGCTGAATGAGGCTGACTGGGAGTGGCTTGATGCCCTTGGGCTCAAGTAGGTGGCTCGAATGGAGCCTGTGGTCATGGATCAGGCCTATTTGACGGCCCTGATCAATCTCTGGGATCCATGGACCAACACTTTCCATCTCCCAACAGGGGAGATGACTGTGAATTTGGAGGATATATATCGATTTTTGCGTATTTCGATAGATGGACTGCCCATCAGGACATCGTCGCATGATCAGCGGACAGTTGTACTGACGAGATGCTTCGGGCATGGGGAGGAGCTCGGTGTGGATGATCCACTAGAGAGGGCAAAGGGCGACTACCATATTGGCAGGATTTTGGTCAGATGGTGGTTGGAGAGGGGGTTGTTGGGTGTGAGGCATGCATTCCTTATGGGCCTCATGTCCAACATGCTATGACCTGATTCATCAGGTGTGAGGTTCTCGTGGAGCGTAATTGGGTTAGATGGACTGAATAAAATGATGCACAAAATGATTCTAAGTGACCTACAATTTTTATAGAGACCAAAAAACATTACCAGAGGGCCACTGTCATCAAAATGGTTGGTGAAACTCTGCCAATTCGCATTCAACTAAAATTCGTCCCTGGGCAGGATGAATTCTACTGTAATTCGTCCCCGGGTAGGACGAATTCGACTGTGATAAAACGCCGAGGTGATGCTGCCCAAATGTCACACCTCGGGATCTCCAAAATACCTGCAAACATAGGGGTTAGCTAATTGGGGGCATTTTGGGATGACCCAGATGGTCGGATTCTCCCAATTTGACCTCCATCAACGGGAATTTGACGTTGCTACCTGCAAGTTAGTGGGACAACAAAAGCGACAAAAACATGATAATATTTGATCAAAACATTATGAAATCGAAATTATAAACTATCTAGACAGCATAAAATGGAATGGAAGATAAACAAGTGATAAAAGAATAAATTAAAATGAAACTAAGAAAGTGCGGGGCACCCGAGCGGGCCGCCCACCGTTGGAACTTGATTTTGGCACCAATCCACTTGGGATGGGCCCAAAATCTCTTGGAATGGGTTGTCGGAAAATTGGTAGATCAATGTGGTCAAATGTCGGGTTTTGGGTCCGGATCCACACTTCCAAAAGCCACCCAATAACCTCTCTTGCGAAAGAGATCAAGGATGTGGAAGAGGTGAATCAAAAGGGTGCAATGTGGTGTTCAATTTGGCAGCACTTCATTGCTTGAAAATGCCTCCAACTTGTCCTCTTTTTGGGTGGGAAAGTCCACCATTTTATAGACCCAGGGGGTCTCTTTGGAGGGGCATGCAGGGGTGCCATGTGGCGGCCATGCCTTCCCAAGAGGGAGGAGACTCCTCCATGACTTGGGCTTCCATGACTGCCCTTGTGACAGTCCTCTAACGCCCAATCTACCCACCTACACGCGCATGCAAGGTAGGAGGCATTAATTGACTGTCCTCGGCTGCCACTTGGCGCCATTCTTCTTTTTGCCCGTTGAACCTGGAATTCGTCCCGACCCAGGACGAATTCAGAATTCGTCCCTGGGTAGGACGGATCCCAATTTGAATTCGTCCTTGGGCGGGACGGATACTGAGCAAAGTGCCTGAATGTGCCAAATTGCCTTTTGACCTTACAAAATTGCTACAAAAGTGGTTAGGACCACTGTTTAACCTCTGAGGGCTGCCCTGGGGGCTGTGTGTGTCAAAGCGATCAGTGTTTGCAGTCACATAATCGGATTGGTGCTATTTTGGTGTCTACGAGATGCCCCTTTTTGGGATGCGTTGTGCATGGCGCAGCGCCGAGCAAAAATAGATAACCAAAGCACTAATGATTAGGGTTTCTTGGTAACCTAACCAACTTTTGATGCCCCAAGTATGGAAAGGGCATGCATTCTTGAATCCTTGCTTCTGACGAGCTAAGGAATTTGATTTCAAGTATTAACCTATTTTGGTGAGGTGTGACTTGAGCTTGGACATTGATCAGTCATGAATAGGCAAAGGGCGCAACCTTTTGTCCATGGGGGAACCTTGTGTTCATGCTTCGGGAATGCCAAGTGTTTGATCAATTTGTGATTATTGCTTGTTTACTGCCCCAAGCAGGAGCGTGATTGTCTTTGTCAATGATTCTTTGAATGCATGTCATTTTCCTTAATTGGGTGTGTGTTTGTTGATTGGTGACTAAGTGTGACTACCCCCTCAAGCGACGAATCGATGAGGGAATGACCTTCGTGAGAAAAGCGATGAGTCGCTTGACCCAAGATGACTTGTGCAAGGGTGCCTTCGGAGATTTAGCATTAAGCATGTGCAATTTTTTCGACATTTAGACCTATTTTTGGTGGGTGGTAACCCTTTTGGTGATGCCATAATGGGGTGAAAGTGTCGAAAGTCCGTCTTCCCGTGGAGCGGTCCGGCTATGGTAGCCTTCTTGGGGAAGTAGGAGAGTGACAATTTGAGCCCCGACATCGATTTTCTATGCCAAGAGGTTAAGTGCAAGAGCACTTGTGTCCAGCAATGCTTATTGCTTTGTGTTTGTGTTGCATTTTTTGTTGTTTTTGAGTGGGTTTTGACCCATTTTGGTGATGTCGTTTGGGGGTGAAATTGGAAAAATCCGTCTCATGGAGCGGTCCGGTATGGTAGCTTCTTAGGGAGAGAAGAAAACCCCGACATGTTTTCTATGCCAAGAGGTTAACTGCAAGAGCACTTGTGTCCGACAATTTTTATTGTTGTGTGTTTGCGTTGCATTTTTTGTTTTTTTTGAGTGGGTTTTGACCCTTTTGTGACGTCGTTTGGGGGTGAAATTGTCAAAAATCCATCCCATGGAGCGGTCCGACTATGGTAGCCTTCTTAGGGAGTAGGATAGCAATGTGCCCCGACATCGAGTTTTGCTATGCCAAGAGGTTAAGTGCAAGAGCACTTGTGTCCGGAATGTTTATTGTTTTTTGTTTGTGTTGCATTTTTTGTTGTTTTTGAGTGGGTTTTGACCCTTTTGTGACGTCATTTGGGGGTGAAATTGTCAAAAATCCATCTTCCCATGGAGCGGTCCAGCTATGGTAGCCTTCTTAGGGAGTAGGATAGTGACAATGTAAACCCGACATCAGTTTTGCTATGCCAAGAGGTTAAGTGCAAGAGCACTTGTGTCTGGCAATGTTTATTGTTTTTTGTTTGTGTTGCATTTTTTTGTTGTTTTTGAGTGGGTTTTGACCCTTTTGTGATGTCATTTGGGGGTGAAATTGTCAAAAATCTATCTTCCCGTGGAGCGGTCCGGCTATGGTAGCCTTCTTAGGGAGTAGGATAGTGACAATGTAGACCCCGACATCAGTTTTCTATGCCATTGAATGTCAGGCGCAAAGGTGCCTTTGTTCGGCAATTTTATTGCTATTTTTTGTGGATATTTGTTGTTTTTGTTGTTTTGATTTTCTTGCTTTGTGTATATGTCATAATTTCATGTTATGCATAATGATTGATGTTGATGGATGCATGCTACTTTATATTGATGTATGCATATGGTATGATAAATGCGAATGTTGTTGATTTATATGATAGGTAATGGAATGGATGAAATGATTTGTTGATAACTTTGCATTGGCACCATAGACTATACAGGACTTATGGCTTTGTGTATTAGGTGATTGTTGTGGTAAATGACTTTGTATGTATACATGTGTGTTTTTTTGTATTTTTTGATGGTAATGTAAGGATGAAAAGTAGTGCAGTTGGTTTAGAAATGTAGCTAAGGTTTTCTGAGACTCAGACGGTTTTAACTCACTAGCCACGACTGTACTTTATCTTACAAGACTTTTGAACAAGGTATGAATCGGACTTGTTTTTGACCAAGTTATTTCACATCCCTGTGTGTGCAATTGAGTTCATTTATGTGGTATTTGTCGGGATACCGCCCAGTGCCAGATAGGCTGTCAACCAAACCTGTACTGAGGATCACCTAATTAGCTCCACTAACTCCTTTATTGTATTTAGTCAGATTAATCTACGGTGCTATCTAGGATACCATAAGCTAGCTCATCCACATGCAAACATTGATCTATACACAAGTTAATGTGACAGATATATCGTCATGCGGGTAGGTTTACCACCAATGCCAGATAGGCTATCAACCAAACCGGTAATGAGGCTTACCTCATGACCTTTCGAATGCTGAGAGTTCCAAGGATTCAAGTTCAAATCCCTTCTTTTCTTGAATTGTATTGGGATACTTGCTCTCTATATAGTGATAAAATCACTATTTATTTTTTATTTATTTATTTTTGAGCAAGGGATTTTGATATGAGTGGTGAGAATCACTTACTTGATTTTGTCTTTTGATGTGATTTGAACTTGTGAATAGGAGATGATTTTCGAATTTTGACTTTGTGAATTTGATCTTTTATGTTTTGAACCACAACTATTGAGAACTTATTGGGATTTGGTAGTGGTTTTATTAAGGTGAATTGGGTAGGGAGGATGCTTGTCCTTTTGCCAACTCTCAGCATTCTTGGTGTCATTCGCATAGGGGGATGAGCAAGATAACCATTTCGCTTATGGTGACCTGGATTACTGTGCAGGTTTCATCTTTCGTTCACACAACTTGGGAATTTTTATGTGTTTTAATTTGTGTTGGGATGTTACGTAACAAGGCGTATTTCAAGTATGACTCTACCTTCGTAAAATATTTCTGACTGTGTACAGTTTTGGCTAGAAATTTAACGACATCTAAATGACGAAAACTCTAGATACATTAAATGACAACTTGACTTATGATATGGTGACTCTATGTATGGTGTTGTTTTTGCGATATTGTATGGAAAATGTGAAAAATGGTATGCTTGCTAAGTAATGACAGTCCATGGTGCCTTTGACTTCTATGATCAACAAATGTGCGATATATGGATGTAATGGTTAATGCAGCTATTATGTAGTGCTTTGATTGATGAAGTATGCATGAGAATGAGATGCAGATTTCTTTTTGAGATTTTGATGGTTTTTGTTGTTTTTGAATTTTCTTGATGGTGACCAAGGGATTTCAAGAATCCTTTGGGGCCTTTGGATCCTTGGAGCTTTTGGGGTGACCAAGTGATTGCGATAATCCTTGGAGATTTTGGGGTGACCAAGTGATTGCGATAATCCTTGGAGCTTTTGGGGTGACCAAGTGATTGTGATAATCCTTGGAGCTTTTGGGGTGACCAAGTGATTGCGATAATCCTTGGAGCTTTTGGGTGACCAAGTGATTGCGATAATCCTTGGAGTTTTTGGGTGACCAAGTGATTGCGATAATCCTTGGAGCTTTTGGGGTGACCAAGTGATTGCGATAATCCTTGGAGCTTTTTGGGTGACCAAGTGATTGCGATAATCCTTGGAGATTTTTGGGTTTTGACCAAGTGATTGCGATAATCCTTGGAGCTTTTGGGGTGACCAAGTGATTGCGATAATCCTTGGAGCTTTTGGGGTGACCAAGTGATTGCGATAATCCTTGGAGCTTTTGGGGTGACCAAGTGATTGCGATAATCCTTGGAGCTTTTTGGGGTGACCAAGCGATTACGATAATCCTTGGAGCTTTTGGGTTTTGACCAAGCGATTGCGATAATCCTTGGAGCTTTTTGGGTTTTGACCAAGCGATTGCGATAATCCTTGGAGCTTTTTGGGGTGACCAAGTGATTGCGATAATCCTTGGAGCTTTTGGGGTGACCAAGTGATTGCGATAATCCTTGGAGCTTTTGGGTTTGACCAAGTGATTGCGATAATCCTTGGAGCTTTTGGCTTGCTCTTCAGGGGATAGATGTACCCCCAGCTTGATGGTATTTGTGCTTCGGATCTGGCTCTGGAGGTATGGGCATGAATGGATCGGCCCTATGCATGGATAGGAGGACAGGGTCTACCCTCGGTACTGATATTGCTATGGGGTCTCTGGGTGGAAGTTGATCTTTGTGTGCCCAAAGTGGTGGATTCAACAGTTGGTTCCACTGCGTTGGGTTAACGTGCCACTCATGCCCTGGCCTTATGTTTAGCTATTGAAGTGCATCATCAATATCCATGGGGTGTTGATGTTGTCGCATGTGATTGCTGTGGGCCATCTCTGTTTTATCCTCACCTTCGGCCAGTGAGTCCAGCTCATCAGAATCTGGCGATTCTGAGACATGGAAGACTGCATCATCAGGTAGCCCTACGGTCAGAGGTTGATCCTCTTTGAAAGGAGCCTCATGTAAGTTGGGCCTTGGGAGCTCCAAAATCTTGGTCTCTATCGACTCTAAGTGCTCTAGCGCTTTGCATGTATCGGGGGATTTGAGCTCCTCCTCTTTGGTTGGTTCTTGTTGAGGAACTTGGGGCCTATGGAGGGGTGGCCGGATAGCACCCCCCATGCCTTGGTAGGGCATTTCATCCCGCTCTTCTTCTCGCTCCGATTCCTCTAGAGGCTTCTTGATGAATTTCTAAGGGTGGCCCATAAACCTGAGTGGGTTCCTGAGGAAGGCGCCCATCATTGGTTATAGGAGTAGCCTCCCGCTCATGTCTAGGAGGCATTGGGGGTGGTGCTCGATAAGGTCACGGAGACTTGTCTCGCACCCGGGGGTTGTGCCTCTCATAATGTTTTGTCTTATGCGTGTGAGGGGTTGGAGTCCTCTCCTGCATAGTGTGTTGGAACAACTCATCCTTCTAGTGCTGAAGGTGCTCTTTATTTAGAAGATACCATTGCTCTAAATATTGTCGTTCTAGCTCAAGTAGCGTGAGTTGCATCCGATGTGCGATATGCTTGGAAGATTCTAAGATAGTTGGTCCTACCGTCTCATGTCTAGAAGGGCTAGATGCCTCTCCTACATATCTATCTCGGTCATGGTGATCCAAGATCTCTATAGGCCGCCTCCCTCTGTTGGGGGTAGCGGCATTCCCTCGAGGCTTTGGCCTCAGTGAGTGGTCCTGATAGATAGCAGGTGCGGAGGCGTATTGCTCCCGCGATGTATATTGCTCTCGAGGAAGGTAGGGGTCTTCCTCGTGCTCTCTTTCATAAGTGAAAAAGGGATGGGCGGAGTTGGCTCGCCCTGCCTGAAGAGCCTTGTGCTCTGGATTTGATCCTTGTAGTCCTGACAACTAGAGGGGGTGAAGGAGGGATAGTGTAATCATGTGGTTCCTCCTGTCGAACCCTATGTTGACCTAGCGCTTCATCACGCGGTGACCACTCATAGCGAGCATCTAAGGGAGCTCTCCTATGGATGTACCCCTCATGGAAGGGTGTGTGTTGGGTGCTATGTTGAACAGGAGTGCCCCTAGAAGAGGTGCCCCTATAGTCCCATTTCGTTAAGGTGTGGAGGGGATTGCCTTGTGTGTCAGGCCGCCAAGGTGGTATGACCAAATCCTTGGGGCTATACCGGAGGTGACTTGTGCCTCCTTGGATATTCCCCATAGCATCCGCCCGTGATTGGGCTTGGCTACGGGTGAGCACCATGACGATGTCTCTCTAAAAACCCTAAAATTGAAAATGAGTCATATGGGGCCCAAAATTGGGGTGCGCATCCCTCTTACAATAGATAAGCCATAAATAAAGTTTCAAGTCCTAACTCTAAATACATTAG
The DNA here is from genome assembly GCA_028583015.1 of Wollemia nobilis. Lineage (NCBI taxonomy): Eukaryota > Viridiplantae > Streptophyta > Pinopsida > Araucariales > Araucariaceae > Wollemia > Wollemia nobilis. The sequence continues at coordinate 30,225 of JAQPPZ010015105.1, forward strand.
GAGAGATTAACCTTCGAACAGCTCAAAAAGCATAAAAAATTAGGTGAGCAATTTTAAAACCTAATTTTGGGGCACTAGATGATGGAATTTGGCCCCGAAAACTGGTTTTCTAGGGAAATACAACTCTAGGAGTTATATTTGTTTAAAAATCTCCCAACTAGCTCCCTGTCAAATTTCACGTCAATCGGAGCTACGGTTGAGAAGTTATGGCCCCGACAAAATGCACTAAAATTTAGGGAAAAAAATAAGATTTCCCATATTTTGTTGGATGCTCCTGCATCACTTATGGGCACCTTTGGGGCACTTTTGGGTTGACCAAAGGGTTCATGGACACCTTTGGGGCATTTTGGAGTGACCAAGCGATTGCGGGAATCCTTGGAGCTTTTGGAGCGAGTGACAAAATGCGTAGATTTTTATCTTTTGTTTATGATTTTTCTGATTTTTTTTGTTACACTAAGCAGAAATGAACACACACATACACAAACGGTGATTATCTCTTTTAAAGATTAATGGTGTGTCCTAGACTGGTTTTAGTGTGTTTTGATGATTTTGTTTTGTTTTTGAAAGTTTTGAAGAACGTTTAAATGCATAATGAAGGCTCATATGACTCCCATAAATGGTCGCCCCTTCAATATACCATTGCCCGACCGATATACCAACCTCTCTATATACCCGCCCTTACGAGAGGGAAACTATAGGTACGTGAGAGCAGATGGTACGTGGTACATAGGCGGTACGGAAGGGGGATTGTCCTGTTAATGACACCTACCATAGAAGACTTATCCTCGCATGTTGGGAATCACCCCAGTGACACTCGGTCAGCTTTCGTCAGGATTTACGCCTAACAATAGTGACAATCGGGGTAAATGGATGCAAAAATCAAGCCAAGGTGGTGATGAACCCACCGTTGGTCTTGATCAAGGGCTGGGGTCTTACGACCAGCTCCTTGGTTTAAAAATGCCACGTGATGTGTGTGTGGTTCTTTTTATTAAAAATTGAAACAGGCAGAAGCAACTACTTTCCTTAAGAAGGCAAAATTGATAGAAAACAGAAACAGAAAAGCAAAAAATGACAGGAACAGTTTAGAACCCTTACCTTTCTCTGCCTAGACCTGTTGTTTCTGATCCTCGGCCCTAAAAATTCATAGACAAAAATTCGTCCCTCTGTGAGACGAATTACAAAATAAAATTCGTCCCTATCTGAGATGAATTAGAATTCGTCTCAGGGTCAGACGAATTACAGTAAGGTATTCGCCACAGGCAAAGACGAATAACAGTCAGAGCTCGAACAATGGTACCTGTAAGCACAAATCACAAATTTTTGATCAGTTTCTTGATCTTAAAAACCAGGGGACAGAGTCCCACCGTGATCGCCACTGAAAGCACGAGATTCCGGAAGATTTGAAAGGAAAACTATTGCGATGCATTCAAAATCAAATAAACGCTTAAGTCCTAAAATGTGAAATGCATGAAATGAAAGAGACGAATTGAAATGAGATAAAAGAAAGTAGAGAAAGCACAACCCTTTTTATTTAACTCTCTTAATCTCGGTTACAAAGATGCCTCCTCCCTTTTTAGGGGCTAGGAGCGTTAAATGAATTTTGGTTACAATCGTGACTTAGTATTCCTCCTTCCGCGTGCCCACATTTGAAATGGGCGGGCCAAAGTGTTGCCGCCACTTGCGTTGATGAATCCTTGATTCTTGCTGCTTCTCCTACGATCAAAGAAACAACAAAGGCGTTAGTAGCACCTGCTACAAATATGAAACGTTTGTTCTCTAAAAACCAATGAAGGATGCATGCATAAGATTAGCTAAACCGATGAATAAAATGACTCCAAATAACCTGCAAATTTGATAGAGACCAGAAAACATTACCAGAGGGCCACTGCCATTAAAACAATTGGACAAAACTCTGCCAATTCGCATTCAACTGAAATTCATCCCTGGGCGGGACGAATTCTACTATAATTCGTCCCCGGGTAGGACGAATTCGACTGTGATAAAACGTTGAGGTGATGCTGCCCAAATGTCACATCTCGGGATCTCCAAAATACCTGCAAACATGGGGGTTAGCTAATTGGGGGCATTTTGGGATGACCCAGATGGTCGGATTTTCCCAATTTGACCTCCATCCACGGGAATTTGACGTTGTTACCTGCAAGTTAGTGAGGACCACAAAATCGACAAAACATGATAATATTTGATCAAAATCTTATGAAATCGAAATTATAAACTATCTAAACAGCATAAAATGTAATGGAATATAAACAAGTGATAACATAATAGATTAAAATGAAACTAAAAAAAGTGCGGGGCGCCCGAGCGGGCCGCCCACCGTTGGAACTTGATTTTGGCACCAATCCACTTGGGATGGGCCCAAAATCTCTTGGAATGGGTTGTCGGAAAATTGGTAGATCAATGTGGTCAAATGTCGGGTTTTGGGTCCGGATCCACACTTCCAATAGCCACCCAATAACCTCTCTTGCGAAAGAGATCAAGGATGTGGAAGAGGTGAATCAAAAAGGGTACAATGTGGTGTTCAATTTGGCAGCACTTCGTTGCTTGAAAATGCCTCCAACTTGTCCTCTTTTTGGGTGGGAAAGTCCACCATTTTATAGACCCAGGGGGTCTCTTTGGAGGGGCATGCAGGGGTGCCATGTGGCGGCCATGCCTTCCCAAGAGGGAGGAGACTCCTCCTTGACTTGGGCTTCCATGACTGCCCTTGTGACAGTCCTCTAACGCCCACTCTGCCCACCTACACGCGCATGCAAGGCAGGAGGCATTAATTGACTGTCCTTGGCTGCCACTTGGCGCCATTCTTCTTTTTGCCCATTGAACCTGGAATTCATCCCGACCAAGGACGAATTCAGAATTCGTCCCTGGGTGAGACGGATCCCAATTTGAATTCGTCCCTGGGTGGGACGAATACTGAGCAAAGTGCCTGAATGTGCCAAATTGCCTTTTGACCTTACAAAATTGCTACAAAAGTGGTTAGGACCACTGTTTAACCTCTGAGGGCTGCCCTGGGGGCTGTGTGTGTCAAAGCGATCTGTGTTTGTAGTCACATAATTAGATTGGTGTTGTTTTGGTGTCTACACTAACCATGATCATCCATAATTAAATTTGGATAAAATAGTATATTCCACGTTATTAGACTGGATCCAAAATACATATGACTGGGATGCCTAGCAAATCATTAAAATTTTGGTTTGATCATCTCCGCTACTAGATTTCTTTTTTCTGTATGCGTACACCTACAAATTTTGATCTTATAATCCTATAGTTATAAATTTTAGTATATATAGGTTATACAAGGCTACTTCCTACTTCCATACAACCTATTATTTATTTTGTTTTTGAGTTTTTAACTAGCTGCATCTACGATTTTAATTGAACATGCCAATTGCTATAGCGTCCATTACATAATTTAGGGTGGACATACTATCTACTTCAATAGAGCAGTCACTTGTTCCATCTCCACAATGCTAGCTCAAGGGATCCAACATTGATCTAACTATTCCACCCATAAGCCCTGGCCACTTCTCATATATAAATGTTTCACCGTTAAAACATACGGAGAGCTGGTGGGCTCGATGAAGAAGGCACTCTCTAATGTGCTGCTCCTATATTATCTAGTGGGCAGAAGGTTTAAACTTGGGAGAAATGACCAAGCCAACGTGTTCCTTTCACTAAAGCCCTACGTAGCCATACCCTTCTATTGTGGATGACACCAAGAAAATCCTTAGAAAACCAAATACAAAAAATATGTTAGATATGATTTTATTAAATTTACATGTTGACAATTTTACACTCCCATAACTATTTTAAAAGAAATATTGTTGGAGAGCTTTCGTAACTATTTTTAGTAGCCATTTGAAAAGCACCCTTCCATAACCGTCTCCAATAGTCAATAGCCATTTGAAAAGCAAGCTTCCATAACCGTCTTCAATAACTATTTAAAAAGCATGATTCCATAATCGTCTCCAATAAACGTGTGGAAAACACCCTCCTATAGTCATATGAAAAGAAGGTATGCTCCAATAGCAGCGTAGCCATTTGAAAATCATTATTTAATTGTTGTCTGATTTGGTTTCCTTATTATTTGGATCTTCTTGCCTTGCATTTGTTTACCTTGTGGTTATTTTTTTTTAATGAATTGAAGGAGAACAATGGAGGAACACTTCCACGGATAAGAAAATAACCTAGGGTTAAACTACTACCTTACTTATCCTAATTGTTAGATTAGTTGACTAAAGACACGTTCCCCCAAAGTACTTTGGGTTTCCGCATCTTAGGTTTTGATGTCAGAGTGAAAAGGAAAGAGTATAAAATTGATATGGTCATCGTTACAAAGGTGGTAAAGTTTTGTGGTTGCTTCGTTCTACAAATAATAAAATTAATATAGTTTGATAGATGTTTCAGTTTCTTGACTTTAATTCATTATTATATTTTCAAGCAAAGGGGAATGAAACAAGAATATTTAATATTAAAACTTCTTTGAAATGTTATGGTTGTTAACAATATGATCACTTGAAGAGATATTCTATCATCCAAGTTTTGATTCTTATAATGTTTGACTGCACCTAGGGTTTGCACCCCTTTCATAAAGACTAGTCAAATGTGCCACTCTAATCCATAACATCTATAGATTATCATATTTGGTTCAGTATAAGTGTAATGATTATAATTATTAAGATAATATAATACTTTAATCATAATTTAACATTATAAATTTAATTTAAATTTTAATTATAATCTAGTTTTTTCTAATTTTATATTTTTATGTTTTCTACTTATTAGTATAATATTGAAATTTGAGATATCCTCATGGGTAGAGTAGTTGGAAAATGCTCTGGGTCTACTTAGTGTCCATTCCCACCCCGTTGGATAAGCAACCATAGATGGCAAATGGTGGCTTTATTTTCTCTATGCTTAATCCTATAGATATATTAATTATTCAATCTCCTTGTGATTGATGCCATGTGTTACTCCCATTCCTAATGCCTTCACCTGACAAATTACCTGTGTGTTGGCTCCATTTTTCCTATGCTCAAACCTATGGATTTATTAATAATTCAACCCCCTTGTTTGTGATCGATTCCATGTGGTATAACTAAGTGGGACAACTATGGTTGGCCATAAAGCTAGGTTTTTAGGGATTCTAAACTACCCAATATTTTGTCCTAAGGGAGACAATGCCACTGTTTAGGCTTTGGCTCTTATTAAGGAGGTAGAAGGTTCAAACCATAATGTAGACGAGTGTGTGAGGGAGTTGATATGTGGTGGTTGTGTTAAATTTCCTATTGATAAGCATAACTCTCAGCTGTAAGAGAGATCATGTTTGGGAGGATAATGCTCAGAGTACATTAAAAAAATAAAAATATTGAGATTTTAATTTCAATATTTTAATTGTACTTTATTATAACTATTTTATTTTTTTAAATCTTTTAATAATCTTATATTACAATATTAAATTTAAAACATAAATGTAAGATAATAAATATTGTTTTGAAATAGTATTTAGAACCATTAAATTTCCTATTGATAAGCATAGCTCTTGGTTTTACAAGGAATCATGGTTGGGAGGAGACTGTTCAGTGTACACTAACCAAATAAAAAAATATTAGGATTTAAATTTCAATATTTTAATTGTATAGTCTATTATTACTATTTTTTTTTTTTTTAAATCTTGTAATAATCTTATATCACAATATTAAATTTAAAACTTAAATTTAAGATAATAAATATTATTTTAAAATAGTATGTGGCCACAGATATTAACATCGAACCAAATTCCAATCATGTGAAATACGGTGAAATTTAAAACTTAAATTTAAGATAATAAATATTATTTTTAAATAGTACGTAGACACAGGTATTAACATGGAATGAAATTCTAATCATGTGAAATACAATTAGGGGTATAATATTCTACCATTATTATGATTCAATTCAACTAATAAATACTACAATTTATTAGTATAATATTGAAATTTAAAGTTTAATTTTTTTATATTTTAATTGGCTAATTTATTATTATTATTTTAATTTTTTTAAATATTTTTAATAGTCTTATATTTATAATAATTTATAATATTAAATTTAAAAATTAAATTTAAGATATATATAATGTTTAAATTAGTATATATATTAGGTAATAGAAGGGGTTTTATAAGATCTTGAAACCTAATACATATGGGATTAAGAAAGAGCAAGAGATAATGCATCATTCTTATAGAAAATAGTCTTTAAGGAAAAAAATATTCAAATATAAAACTAGTACCAAATTTCCCAAAAGAAAAACAAACTAGGAAAAAAATTATTGCAATACTCAAAGGGTGATCACAACCAAAATTCCTAAAAGAAAAATAAAGTGGAAGAAAAATTGTTGCAATATCCAAAATAAGATCACAATATTCAATATAGAAGCTCGCTACCCTCTATGAAGACCCTACACGCTAAAGGAAAACCTCTACATATACCACCAAAAAAAACATGATACCTTGAGAAGACAAGGCTCTCAATCAACTGGCACCCATTGTACACAAAGTATATATATATATGGCACCAAATCCCTGCTAGGAGGAAAACATCAAAAAATAAGAGGCTCCAAAAAGCATGGGAAATATCCCCCCTAGCATCCTAAACTTCCATAACCAACACCCACAACTAACCATGATCATCCACAATTAAATTCTGAAGACTCTAAGGAAAGTTTATCATCCAAACAAAGAGGCCTTGTGGCAATAGCCCAATATTCACCATCAAGATTCCCGCTTTGTTTCTTTCACAAAAGATATGTTGAATTTGAGCTTTTGATCTTGAAGGAAAAATTTTGAATGCTTCTACCATGATATTTGCTATCTTCTAGTATGGGGTGTAAGACATCTTGACTAGATTAAAAATATTTAACGATTCCCCTTCCACTATAACTTTATTAAAACCCAAGTATTCCACCAATAAGAGGCCTTGAAGGAGTGCTTTAGCTTTCACATAATGGGTGGCTTCATTAAGGATCCCACCATGCAGATTCAAGAAATAAAAGGTCACATTCTCCACGGATGCTCCAATCACTCAATCATACCCAAGCTCTTTAAAATACAAATTCTCTACCCCAACAACCTTCACCCACTTTGTACCAAATAGATGTTACAACCCTTTACATCCATAATCAACATTCCACTCCATATCAACTACCTCCCAACTACTACACCCCCACCCCACACTACGCTGACCACTTTCAAATGGATGCTCTTGTGGTTCAAAATCTAACAATGTTGACCATACCTTATGAAATACAGGTCATACAAGAATAGATTAAATATTTACAAATGTGCTCAACTATCTATGAGTATAACAAACCCACTTATAGTGAGTTTTTCTCATAACCTATTCACCCATTTATGATCATGCCATAATACCCCTCCAAATTTGAATGTCCTAAGTTTAAAAAATTTAAAATTAAGGACCATCAAGAATATTTGAGCAACTATCAATTTTTCTACTACCAAATTAGTGGTAGTGAGACCCTCATACTCAATACCTTCCCTTAGTTTCTTGGGGAACCAACACTAAGTTGGTATAGTAACTTGCCTAGGCATAGTCTATACACATTTGAACAACTAGCCAATGCCTTCTTCAAGCACTTTTTGATCAACATAAGGAAAAAAATATCATTACCAGACCTATATAGTTTGTAACAATTTTATGTCGAGCCTATCCATGATTATGTTGCAAGATGGCAAAAATTACTAATGAGCTATCCTTTCCCATCCCCTAACCTGAGCCTATTTAGTTAAGAATCCAGACTATACCTCGATGTTGTGCACTGAGCCTATTTTAATTTAAATTTTAGATTATAATCTAGTTTTTTCTAATTTTATATTTTTATGTTTTATATTTATTAGTATAATATTGAAATTTGAGATATCCTCATGGGTAGAGTAGTTGGAAAATGCTCTAGGCCTACTCAGGGTCCATTCCCACCCTGTTGGATAAGCAGCCATAGATGGCAAATGTCCTATGTGGTGGCTCCATTTTATCTATGCTCAAACCTATGGATATATTAATTATTTAACCTCCTTGTGATTGATACCATGTGTTATAACCATTCCCACTTCCTTCACCTGAAAAATTATCTGTGTGTTGGCTCCATTTTTTTTGATGGTCAAACCTATGGATTTATTAATAATTCAACCCCCTTGCTTATGATTGATGCCATGTGGTAATCCCGAGTAGGAAAACTACGGTTGGCCATAAATATAGGTTTCTAGGGCTTCTAAACTACCCAACATTTTGTTCTAAGGAAGACAACACCACTATTTAGGCTTTGGCTCTTCTTCAGGAGGTGCAACGTTCAAACCACGAGGTGGACGAGTGTGTGAGGGAGTCGATGTGTGGTGGTTGTGTTAAATTTCCTATTGATAAGCATAGCTCTCAGATCTAAGAGAGATCATGTTTGGGAGGATAATACTTAGAGTACATTAACCAAATAAAAATATTGACATTTTAATTTCAATATTTTAATTGTAGTTTTTTATAACCATTTTTTTTTAAATATTTTAATAATCTTATATCACACTATTAAATTTAAAACTTAAATGTAAGATAATAAATATTATTTTGAAATAGTATGTAGAACCATCATAGCTTACACTAACCAAATAAAAATAATAATAAGATTTAAATTTCAGTATTTTAATTGTATAGTCTATTTTTACTATTTTAATTTTTTTAAATCTTTTAATAAGCTTATATTACAATATTAAAGTTAAAACTTAAATTTAAGATAATAAATATTATTTTAAAATAGTATGTAGACACATAGATATTAACGTGGAACCAAATTCCAATAATGTGAAATACGGTTAAATTTAAAAATTAAATATGGGTAGAGTAGTTGGAAAATGCTCTAGGCCTACTCAGGGTCCATTCCCACCCTGTTGGATAAGCAGCCATAGATGGCAAATGTCCTATGTGGTGGCTCCATTTTCTCTATGCTCAAGCCTATGGATATATTAATTATTTAACCTCCTTGTGATTGATACCATGTGTTATAACCATTCCCACTTCCTTCACCTGAAAAATTATCTGTGTGTTGGCTCCATTTTTTTCGATGGTCAAACCTATGGATTTATTAATAATTCAACCCCCTTGCTTATGATTGATGCCATGTGGTAATCCCGAGTAGGAAAACTACGGTTGGCCATAAATATAGGTTTCTAGGGCTTCTAAACTACCCAACATTTTGTTCTAAGGAAGACAACACCACTATTTAGGCTTTGGCTCTTCTTCGGGGAGGTCCAACGTTCAAACTACGAGGTGGACGAGTGTGTGAGGGAGTCGATGTGTGGTGGTTGTGTTAAATTTCCTATTGATAAGCATAGCTCTCAGCTCTAAGAGAGATCATGTTTGGGAGGATAATACTTAGAGTACATTAACCAAATAAAAATATTGATATTTTAATTTCAATATTTTAATTGTAGTTTTTTATAACCATTTTTTTTTTAAATATTTTAATAATCTTATATCACACTATTAAATTTAAAACTTAAATGTAAGATAATAAATATTATTTTGAAATAGTATGTAGAACCATTATAGCTTACACTAACCAAATAAAAATAATAATAAGATTTAAATTTCAGTATTTTAATTGTATAGTCTATTTTTACTATTTTAATTTTTTTAAATCTTTTAATAAGCTTATATTACAATATTAAAGTTAAAACTTAAATTTAAGATAATAAATATTATTTTAAAATAGTATGTAGACACATAGATATTAACGTGGAACCAAATTCCAATAATGTGAAATACGGTTAAATTTAAAAATTAAATTTAAGATAATACTTAAATTTAAGATAATAAATATTATTTTTAAATAGTATGTAGACACATAGGTATTAACATGGAATGAAATTCTAATCATGTGAAATAAAACTAGGGGCATAATCCTCTACCATTCTTATGATTCAATTCAACTAATAAATACTACCATTTATTAGTATAAGATTGAAATTTAAAGTTTTACTTTTTTTTACATTATAATTGGCTAAATTATATATATTAAATTTAAAAATTAAATTTAAGATATATATAATGTTTAAAGTAGTATATATATATTAGGTAAGAGAAGGGGTTTTAAAATATCCTCAAACCTAATACATATGGGATTGAGAAAGAGCAAGAGATAATGCATCATTCTTAAAGAAAATAGTCGTTACACAAAATAATATTATTATAATTGACTAATTTATTATTATTATTTTAATTTTTTTAAATCTTTTTAATAGTCTTAAATTTATAATAATTTATAATATTAAATTTAAAAATTAAATTTAAGATATATACAATATTTAAAGTATTATATATATATTAGGTAAGAGAAGGGGTTTTAAAAGATATTCAAATATAATACATATGGGATTGAGAAAGAGCAAGAGATAATGCATCATTCTTATAGAAAATAGTCTTTGAGCAAATAAATATTCAAATATAAAACTAGTACCAAACTTCCCAAAAGAAACGCAAAGTAGGAAAATAAATTGTTACAATACCCAAAGGGATATCACAACAAAAATTCCTAAAATAAACCCAAAGTACCGTTAAAGTTTATTTTAACCCAATCCATAAGGGAAGAGGACAAAAAAATCGAGAATCTCAAAGAGGGAGGAGACGGGTCATTAGCCATAGTTTGTTGAGAAAAAAAAAGTTTAAGATTTACCGAGGCTTCATTAAGGAACTCGCCATGTAGATCTAAGAAACAAAAGGTCACATTCTCCATAGATGCTCCAGTTTGTACCCAATAGATGTTGCAACCCTTTAAATCCATAATCAACATTCTACTCCATCTCCACCACCTCCCAAATACTACACCCCCACCCCATACTACGTTGACCACTTTAAAATGGATGCTCTTGTGGTTCAAACTCTAACAATGTTGACCGTACATTATGAAATGTAGGTCATGCAAGAATAGATTAAATAGTTACAAATGTTCTCAACTAGCTATGAGTATAACAAACCCACTTATATTGAGTTGTTCTCAAAACCTATTCATCCCTCTATGGTCATGCCATAATACCCCTCCAAATTTGAATGTCCTAAGTTCAAAAAAATTAAATGTAAGAAGTACCATCGAGAATATTTGAGCAACTATCGATTTTTCTACTACCAAATCAGTGTTAGCAATACCCTGATACTCAATACCTTCCCTTAGTTACTTGGGGGACCAACACTAAGTTGATATAGTAACTTGCCTAGGCATAGTCTATACACATTTGAACAACTAGCCAATGCCTTCTTGGAGCACTTTTTGATCAACATAAGGAATAAAGTATCATTACCAGACCTATATAGTCTATAACAATTTGATTTCAAGCCTATCCATCATTATGTTGCAATATGGAAAACAATTACTAATGAGATATCCTTTCCCATCCCCTAACCTGAGCTAGTTAAGGTAATTGAAAGGAGTTGCATTAAAGTCATCTTAGGTAATTTGCAAATGCAAAAACATGGCTCCTTCAGGGAGACAACTACACATGCCAAATTAATAGAGGAAGTCAAAATTCAAAAAGGGAAGATCAAAGTCTATAAGAATCCAGACTATATCCTGAATTTATTTAGTAAGGGAAATTGTAATGCAAATTTATGAAGATCAAAGCCTATAAGAATCCAGACTATACCCCAATGTTGTGCACTGGTCCACCAAGTTTGGGAACCATATTGAAACTCAAGACACTAGCCTCACATTTGTTGAAGTCTAAGATTTTGAATACTATAAGACATCAACATTCCTTTAAAAAATTTAATATCTTCATATTCTTATGAAAATAATTACAAATTTTTTCTCCTAATAAACATTCCACAATAAAATTTTAACTCTCCCTAATAGTTTTTAGGGTTATGTTTAGTCCCATGAAGCTAATACATCATATCCTCCATGAATACCTAGCATATTTTTATTATCTGGACTCTTCTTATACTATTACTTCATTCATTAATTTTTAAAATAAATATTAAATGAAACTATGCATCAAAAAACAAATTATCGAGCTTTGGCCTCTCTACAAGAGGTTCAAGATTCAAACCCCACTCGATATGAGGGAATAAAAATCTCTCATAAAAACATGTGTAAATTTATTAAAAAAAGTAAGAGAAGGTATTTTAAAAGATCTTCAAACCTAATACATATGGGATTGAGAAAGAGCAAGAGATAATGCATCATTCTTATAGAAAATAGTCTTTAAGCAAAAGAATATTCAGATATAAAACTAGTACTAAACTTCCCAAAAGAAAACAAAGTAGCAAAACAAATTGTTGCAATACCCAAAGGAATATCACAACCAAAATCCCCAAAATAAAAATAAAGTGGAAAAAAAATGTTGCAATATCCAAAGGGAGATCACAATATACAATAGAGAAGCTCACTACCCTCTAGGAAGACCCCACATGCTAAAGGAAAACCTCTACATATACCACTCAAAAAAACATGATACCTTGAGAAGACAAGGCTCCCAATCAACTGGCACCCATTGTACACAATGAATATATAGATGGTACCAAATCCCTACTAGGAAAAAAGCATAAAAAAATAAGAGGCTCCAAAAACCATAGGAAATATCCCCCTAGCCTCCTAAACATCCATAACCAACACCCACAACTAACCATGATCATCCACAATTAAATTTTGAAGACCCTGAGGAAAATTTATCATCCAAACAAAGAGGTCTTGTTGCAATAGCCCAATATTCACCATCATGTTTACCGCTTTGTTTACTTCATGAAAACATATGGTGAATTTGAGCCTTCAGTCTTGAAGAAAAACTTTTGACTACTTCTGCCATAATATTTGCTATCTTCCAATACGGGGTGCAAGACTTCTTGACTAGATTAAAAAAATTTAATGATTCCTCTTCGACTATAACTTTATTAAAACCAAAGTATTCGATAGATAAGAGGCCTTGAAGGAGTGCTCTAGATTTCACAAAATTGGTGGCCTATATTGAAATTATATTTGGCAAAGGCACATAGTTGATCTCCTTTATCATTTCTAATTACATCACCTACCACACAAGACACAGGTTCCCATTAGAAGTACCGTTGAAGTTGATTTTAACCCAATCCATAGGGAAAAGGAAACCAAAAAACTAAGGATCTCAAAAAGGGAGGAAGTATGTCATTAGACATAGTTTGTTGAGGAAAATAAAGCTTAAGCTCTACCGAGGCTTCATTAAGGAGCTCACCATGAAAATCCAAGAAAAAAAGGTTAAATTCTCCATAGATGATCCAATCACTCAATCTGAAAGCATGAGATTCCGAAAATAAAAGAAACACTATGCACAAAACAAAGAAAAGAGATAAATTGGAAATAAAAGAAAGACGTATTAAAGCACAACCCTCTTTATTCAAATTTCTTATCCTCGGTTACATGGACGTCTCCTCCCTTTTTAGGGGCTAGGAGCGTTAAATAGATCTCTGTTACAAATGTGCACATTCATCTTCTTTCCGCATGCCCACATGCAAAGTGGGCGGGCAAACGTACTGCCGCCGCTGATGTTAATGAGTCCTTGCTTGCTGCTGTTTCTCCTGCGATCAAAGAAACAGTAAACGCGTTAATAGCACCTGCTGCAAAAAGGTAGAGCGTTGACTTTAAAAATCGATAAACAATACATTCGAAAGATTTATTAAATGCGTGCAACCAAACAACTCTACGCAACCTGCGACTCTAACCGAAATCAGAAAACGTCACCAGATGGCCTCTGCCCTTGAAACAGTCGGCCAATCCACTGTCGAATCAGTGTAGTTTCCTACAGGTTAGTGGCGCAACAAAAATTATAGAAGCATGCTAATACTCGATGAATGTCTAAAGTCACGGTAATATGATAATATGTTTGATAACCGATCTAAACAGTCTAAAATGTGATGCTGGAAATATATTTGGACAAAAAAGCATAATCTATTTAAACACATCTGCTGGATATATTTGAAAACAACATAATTTATATTGAGAATAAGAACGTGCGTAGGGTGCCCAAACGGGCCGCCCCCGTTGAAACTTAATTTCGACGCCAATCCACTAGGGATAGGCTCAAAATCTGAGAGAATGGAGTGTCGGCAAATTAATGGATTCTTGTGATCCAATATCGGGTATGAAAGTCAGATTCACGCTTCTGAAAACCACCCACCAACCTCTCTTTTGCAAGAGATTCTGGATGTGAAGAAGGTGAACTCAAACTGGTGCAATCGGGTCTCGAATGAACAGCACTTCGTTGCGTCTCAAAAAGTCCGCCTTTGATTGGTGAAGTGTGCGATCGGACCTTAGGTGTCGCGATATCGCGACGTCGCGATATCGCGACACCCTCGACCGAAGCTCCCTTTCGGGCCTTAGGTGTCACGATATCGCGACGTCGCGATATCGCGACACCCTCGGCGAAGCTCCCTTTCGGGCCTTAGGTGTCGCGATATCGCGACGTCGCGATATCGCGACACCCTCGACAGCTCCCTTCCAGGCCTTAGGTGTCACGATATCGCGACGTCGCAATATCACGACACCCTAAGTAGAAGCTCCCTTTCGGGCCTTAGGTGTCGCGATATCACGACACCTCCGCTGAAGCTCCCCTTCGGGCCTTAGGTGTCACGATATCGCGACACCCTCGGTCGAAGCTCCCTTCGGGCCTTAGGTGTCACGATATCGCGACGTCGCGATATCGCGACACCCTCGACCGAAGCTCCCTTCGGGCCTTAGGTGTCACGATTTCGCGACGTCGCGAAATCGTGACACCCTCGGTCGAAGCTGCCCTTCGGGCCTTAGGTGTCGCGATTTCGCGACGCCTAAGGCCAAAGCTCCTTTGCTTTTAAAGTTTGCTTAAGATTTGAAGTTTGCTTAAGATTTGTTCTCGCTTAAGGCTTGAAGTTTAAAGTTTTGCTTTTGATTAAAGGCTTGCTTTGACTTTGGCTTGCTTTTGACTTTGTTTTAATGAAGGCTTGTTAAAGCGACCAACTTTGCTCTGCTCATTTTTTGACCTTCTAAACTGCTGTGTGAGTGGCTAGGACCACTGTTTGACCTCTGAGGGCTGCCCTGAAAGCTGTGTATGTCAATGCGATCAGTGTTTGTAGTCACTTAATCGGATTGGTGCTGTTTTGGTGTCTACGAGATGCCCCTTTTTGGGAAGCGCTGCGGGTGACGCAGTGCTGAGCAAAAATAGACGACCAAAGCACTAATGATTAGGGTTTCTTGGTAACCTAACCAACTTTTGATGCCCCAAGTATGGAAAGGGCATGCATTCTTGAATCCTTGCTTCTGACGAGCTAAGGAATTTGATTTCAAGTGTTAACCTATTTTGGTGAGGTGTGACTTGAGCTTGGACATTGATCGGTCATGATTAGGCAAAGGGCGTAACCTTTTGTCCACAGGGGAAACCTTATGTTCATGCTTCGGGAATGCCAAGTGTTTGATCAATTTAATGATTGCTTGTTTCTTGCCCCAAGCAGGAGCGTGATTGTCTTTGTCAATGATTCTTTGAATGCATGTCATTGCCTTGATTGGGTGTGTGCTTGTTGATTGGTGACTAAGTGTGACTACCCCCTCAAGCGACGAATCGATGAGGGAATGACCTTCGTGAGAAAAGCGACGAGTCGCTTGACCCAAGATGACTTAGGTTAGGGTGCCTTTAGATGTTTTTACCGTTTAAGCACGTGCAATTTCCCGACATTTGGACCTATTTTTGGTGGGTGTTAACCCTTTTGGTGATGCCATAATGGGGTGAAATCATCAAAAACCCGTCTTCCCGTGGAGCGGTCCGGCTATGGTAGCCTTCTTGGGGAAGTAGGAGAGTGACAATTTGAGCCCCGACATCGATTTTTTTTATGCCAAGAGGTTAAGTGCAAGAGCACTTGTGTCTGGCAATGCTTATTGCTATGGTTTTTGTGTTGCATTTTTGTGATGTTTTTGTTGTTTTGATTTTCTTTCTTTGTGTATATGTCATGATATTATGGTATGCATAATGATTGATGTTGATGGATGCATGCTACTTTATATTGATGGATGCATATGGTATGATAATTGCGAATGTTGTATGTGGATTTATTTTGATGGATGCATGATGAATGCAAATGTTTTTGATTGATATGTGATATGCAGGAATGGAATGGATGATGGACTTTGTGGTGTTTGGCTATGGCACCATAGACTGTTTTAGAACTCCATTATTTTGTTTTTTTAGGCGATTGTTGTGATGCATGACTTTGTATGTATACATGTGGTTTTTCTTTTCTTTTGTATTTTCTGATGGTATTGTAAGGATGAAAAATAGCGCGGTTGGTTTAGAAATGTAGCTAAGGTTTTTTGAGACTCAGACGGTTTTAACTTACTAGCCATGATTGTACTTTATCTTACAAGACTTTTGAACAAGGTATGAATCGTACTTGTTTTTGACCAAGTTATTTCACATCCCTGTGTGTGCAATTGAGTTCATTTATGTGGTATTTGTCGGGATACCGCCGAGTGCCGGATGGGCTTTCAACCGAACCTGTACTTAGGATCACCTAATTAGCTCCACTAACTCCTTTGTTGTATTTAGTTAGATTAATCTGCGGTGTTATCCGGGATACCATAAGCTAGCTCATCCTTATGCAAACATTGGTCTGCATACACGCAAAGCGAATGTGACAGACATATCGTCATGCGGGTAGGATACCACCATTGCCAGATAGGCTATCAACCAAACCTGTAATGAGGATCACCTAGATGGTTTTTCGAATGCTGAGAATTCCAGGGATTCAAGTTTAGGATGTTTGTTGGGCTGAATGATTTAGAGAGTTGCTCGTCTATATAGTGATGAAAATCACTTGTTTATTTTCTATTAATTCTTTTTGAGCAAGGATTTTGAATAGTGGTGATGACCACTATTATTTGATTTTGTGTTTTGAGTATTGTGGATTTGAGCTTGTGAATGGCTTTGATCCTTGTGGCCTTGGGGATGACTACCCATCCTGGTTAGGGGCGGATAGTATGAATCCTTACGACGTTGGGGACCAAGGGGATGATGGAGGTTATGGAGTAAGGGCATTGATATGTTAGGCCTTGGGGATGACTACCCATCCTGGTTAGGGGTGGATAGTACGAATCCTTACAACTTGGAGACCAAAGGTGAATGGAAAGTGTTAGGATGATGATTTGTTGGAATTTTGTTTGTGAATGGTGTTGATCCCTTTAGGTCTTGGGGATGACTACCCATCCTTGGCAGGGACGTGTAGTACAAATCCTTACAACTTTGGGAACCAACTATGATTGGGATTTGGTAGTGGTGAAAACCATTGTATATGGAGGTGAATGGATAGGAAAGAGCTCGTCCTTTTGTCAATTCTCAGCATTCTAGAACCATTCGCATGGGGGGATGAGCAAGATAACCGTTTCGCTTATGGTGACCTGGATTACTTGTGCTAGGTTTCATCTTTCGTTCACACAACTTGGGAATTTTTATGTGTTTTAATTTGTGTTGGGATGTTACGTAACAAGGTGTATTTCAAGTGTAACTCTACCTTCATAAAATCTGTTTGACTTGATACATTACATGGCTAAAGAGCAAAATGATGACTGAATCACGAAAACCCTTGATACATTAGAAGACCACTGACTCTAGTATGGTAAAAGCAATGCATGGTGTTTTTGTTGTTTTTGTAAAATGGAACAGTGTGGAACAAGATGGACTAGTAGAACCATGACAGCCTATGGTGCCTTTGACCTATACGACCACAAATATGCAATGTATGGATGCAATGCTTTGATGCATCTATGTATTTTTGTATTTTTGATGGATTGATTTTTGTGAATATGAAGATGAAGTGCGAGAAGAACTCTCTTATTGATGAATTTGAGTATGCCTAGAAATGAGATGCAAATTTTTGTTGTTTTTGATGATTTTTGTTGTTTTTGAATTTTCTTGATTTTTGACCAAGCGATTGTGGAAATCCTTGGAGCATTTTGGGATTGACCAAGCGATTGCAAGAATCCTTGGAGCCTTTTGGGATTGACCAAGCGATTTTAACAATCCTTGGAGCATTTTGGGATTGACCAAGCGATTTCAAGAATCCTTGGAGCATTTTGGGATTGACCAAGCGATTTCAAGAATCCTTGGAGCATTTTGGGATTGACCAAGCGATTTCAAGAATCCTTGGAGCCTTTTGATTACAAATCCTTGGAGAATGTCTAAGAACTGACTTGGATTGCAAACCTTGGAGTTCGACTTTGGGATTGACCCAAGAGATTGACAATCCTTGGAGCCTTTTGGGATTGACCAAGCGATTTGCAAGAATCCTTGGAGCTTTTTGGGATTGACCAAGCGATTGCAAGAATCCTTGGAGCCTTTTGGGATTGACCAAGCGATTTCAAGAATCCTTGGAGCATTTTTGGGATTTGACCAAGCGATTGCAAGAATCCTTGGAGCATTTTGGGATTGACCAAGCGATTTTAAGAATCCTTGGAGCATTTTTGGGTTTTGGCTCTTCTTAGATATGAAATGGTCGCAAATGACTGATATTCAAGGGTTCTGTTTCCTTGATACCATCAAGAGAAGCTAGCCGGTATGTCCGGGTCCTATTTTGCTATCAATGATATATGGACCTAACCAATTTGCCGCAAACTTGTCCCTTAGGTGGGATGGCAAAGCTGGAATTTTGTTGGTTTTCCTTCAAAACCAAATCACCAACCCGAAAGTCCCTCAGGTGAACTTTCATGTTGTAAGCTTTCTTAAGTCGCTCTTGATAAATACGTAAATTCTCGAGAGCATTAACGCGTCGTTCATCAAGCAACGTAAGCTGGTCTAACCGGGCTTGCCGTGTAGAATCATCATCGATGAACTCTTGCATTGATATGCGTAGGGAAGGAATCTCCAACTCTAGAGGCATGACTGCCTCGGAGCCATACACGAGCGAAAACGGAGTGGCCCCAGTGGGTGTCCGAATGCTAGTGCGATAGGCCCATAGGGCAAGTGGGATTTGAATGTGCCAATCCTTATGACTATCTGCGATGGTCTTTTTAAGGATGGCAACTAGCATTTTGTTTGACGCTTCTGCTTGCCCATTCGCCTACGGATAATAGGGTGTTGAAAAGCTGTGCTGAATCTTGTACTTTGTGGTCAAAGCACGCACGTCTTTGTTCTTGAAAGGCGTCCCATTATCCGAGACTATTTTGGATGGAATACCAAAATGACATATGATGTTATGCAAAATGAACTCCACAATGCGGGGTCCTGTCGTAGAGGTAAGCGGAATTGCTTCCACCCACTTGGTAAAATACTCTGTGGCCGTTATGATAAACGTGTGATGGCCTGACGACACAGGGGAGATCTTTCCAATTAGATCGAAGCCCCACTATGAGAACGGCCAAGCAGACTGGACTATCTGCAAGGCCTGAGAAGGTACGTGCATCAAATTGGCATGATGTTGACACTTCACGCACTTCTTGACATAGGTGCAACAATCTCGCTCTAAAGATGGCCAATAATAGCCCATGCGAAGAATGCGCTTTGCGATAGCCATACCACTAAAGTGGCCACCACATGTACCATCGTGCGCTTGGGCGACTGCCCAAGTGGACTCTTGCTGGTCCAAGCAACGAAGGAGGATTCCTTCATAGCTGCGACGATACAAAATGTCTCCTATTAAGACATACTTAGCCGCTTTCTGCTTGAGTGCTCGTTTTGCGGCATGAGTCAATCCAAGTGGGAGATTACCTAGCTTGAGGTAGTCTCTGATGGGTAAATACCAGTCCTGTTGATCAGAAACCTCGACAGTATGAACAACCAATCCCTCTTGAAGTTCATCCCTAGCAAACGTTGAATGGGATAGAACTTGTAAGAATAGCGTTGTGTTGCTATTAATGGGAGTAGGGGAGAACAAGGACCCCCGGTTGGCACGTTTCAGATGATCTCGGATTCGAGAGAACTTATCCGAGGATGGTTCAATCTGGATCATGTGGATTCCTGGCGTCAAGTCTGAGCTTGCACGCTCCATCGCGGATTGCGATAAGGTTTTGACTTGAATGGTTGTCATATCACCGGAAAGGTCTTGCGGAATTAGTGACCCCAAAGAGGCCATTGTGTCCGCAAAATGATTCGATGATCGAGGGAGTGCCTCGATGTCATACCACTCAAGTTTTGCCAGGAATTTGTCCACGAGGGCTTTATAGGCCTGCAGGACTGGGCATTTGCATTGATATACCCCTTTGACTTGATTGACTATTAACAGCGAATCACCAAAGATATTCAGTCTTTTGATGTTCATGGCGATTGTTGTCTGAAGACCTAGGAGCAAGGCTTCATACTCTGCATTATTGTTGGTGCATGGGAAGTTTAATTTAAATGATAGGGGCATTGGAGCACCCTGCGGTGTGAAGAATACAATTCTCGTGCCACCACCTTGCTCACATTTAGAACCATCGAAGAATAGGGTTATGTCGGCCTGTGACTCAGGCTCATCAGAATCGGGTGATTCTGAGACATGGAAGACCCCATCATCAGGTAGTTCTATGACCAGAGGCTGATCGTCTTCAAGAGGAGCCTCTGCTAGTTGATCGGCTATGACTTGTCCTTTGATAGATTTTTGTCCAATAAACTCTATGTCAAATTCCGTCAACAACATGATCCATTTCGCCGTGCGACTACTATGATAAGTACGACTCATCATGTATCGCAATGGATTCTCCTTAGACACAACATACGTAGTGTTGCTCGGCATGTAGTGGCATAGCTTTTTGGTAGCAAACACCACTGCCAAGCAGAGTTTCTCAACGTATGCATAGTTAAGTTCATAACTGACCGGGGTGCGGCTAAGATAGTAAGTAGCTTGTTCCTTGTGAAGTTCATTCTTACGGGCTAGCATGGCGCCCAGTGCCACCTCAATAGCTGAGATGTATAAGTAGAACGGCACTCCTGGTCTAGGTGGTGCCAATACTGGTGGCGAAACCAGGTATTGTTTGATCTCGTCAAAGGCTGACTGGCACTCGTCATCCCAATGAAATGTAACCCCCTTGTGCAATAATTTGTTCATGGGTCGGCACTTGTCAGATAATTGCGCTATGAAGCGTTTAATCGACGCGACCTTTCCCTGCAGACTTCTGAGCTGCTTGATTGTAGTTGGGGGAACCATTTCGAGGATTGCCTTGACTTTCTTTGGGTCCACCTCGATTCCTCGCTTTGAGACTATGAAACCCAAGAGTTTTCCAGATGTGACGCCAAAGACGCACTTCTTGGGGTTTAGTCTAACTTTATGCTCCATGAGGCGATCGAGGATCTTGCTTAAGTCAGCGATATGATTTGAGCGCAAAAGAGACTTGGCTAACAAATCATCCATGTAATCTTCCAAAGTTTTGTGCATGTAATCGTGGAAGATATATGTCATGGCACGTTGGTAGGTGGCGCCAGCATTTTTAAGGCCAAAAGGCATGACCTTATAACAAAATGTCCCCCAAGGCGTTGTGAACGCCGTTTTTAGTTGGTCTTCAGGATTGATACGAATTTGATTGTATCCTGAGAAACCATCCATTAGGGAGAGCATTTCGTGACCCTGTTGTAGCGTCTACCAACGCGTCGATGCTTGGCAAGGGGAAATCATCCTTAGGACTCGCTTTGTTTAGATCTCAAAAATCGGTGCATATGCGAATCCTCCCGTCGGGCTTCTTGACGGGAACCATGTTGGACAACCATGGCGGATAATCCACGCGAGATGACAAACTGTGCATCCAACAACTTTTGCAATTCATCTTTGACCATTAAGGCCACTGTTGGGTGCATCTTACGTAGTTTTTGCTTTACAGGCTTGATTGTCGGATCAAGCGTTAAATTATGCGTGACTAGCTGCGGGTCTAGTCCTGGCATATCTTTGTATGACCATGCAAAAACCTCCTTCTTCTCTTTGAGAAGGGCAATGTAATCGGCTTGCTCTTCGGGGGAAAGACTGACCCCTAGCTTGAGGATCTGTGGATTCATTGGATCTATGCCGATATCTACATCAGTCGTTTCCTCGACTGACATGTGGGATCCGTCCTCCAACTGATGTGGAGTCGGGATCAAATGGATATCATTAGCTGAATTTAGATCTGCATTGGGAACCTTGGGTTCCTCTTCAGCCTAAAAAATATCCTGAGTTGTCCCTGGGGTAAAATGATGCATTTCACCGAAAGGCCAGTACTATGATGGTGATAAAGGTGAATTGACGTGATCCCAGTCGATGGCATCTATGTCTAGATGCAATGACCGTGCTGGATCGGCCGGATTGCGGATGGGTGCGGTCAAATCAATGGAGATCATGTGGATGGAATGAATTTGGTCTCCATTACCATGGGTGTGATAACTTGATTCTTCTAGATGCTCCCTATACTCTGGATCTGGCTCTAGGGGAACGGGCACGAACGGATCGGCCCTATGTGCTGAAAAGGAGGACAGGGTCTTCCCTCGGCACTATTGTCATGATAGGGTCTCGGGGTGGACGGTGTTCATCATGAATTTGGAGCCATGGATCCAACACTTGGTCCCACCTCGCTGGGTCTACCCACCATTCATGTCCTAACCTTATGCCCATTTGTCCCATTAGGTCTTCATGAGTTAAAGGGCGATAATTCCATCGCGCATGTCTGAGATAGATCATCTCAGTCTCATCTTCTGAATCACTTTCGGAGGTCCAAAAATGTTCATTTTCTTCAGCAACTGTTACTTGCGACATTGAGGGTTCTCCTTGTTCCAGTAAGTTAATCTGGTCCCATTGCGGTTGTTCCACTCTTGGTGGAGGGACCTGATTCTCTTGACATGGTATTGACTCAACTGGAACCTCTAAGGGGAATAGCTTCAAAAAGATGTCTGGACATCGTTGATGTTCTCTTTGAGGATTAATGTCCGAACTTTCACCTCTTGCTAGCAAAGGAAAGGGATTACTGTTGTTGCCAAGGGTGTTTGTTGACCATGGGAGGTAGTCTCCCAATGTATATTCTGTATTTGGGTTGGCATAAAGATCTAGTGCCAATCCCCCCTTGTTGCCTATTTCTAGGCCTTGCATATTTTCTACCAAGATGTCTAAGGGCGGGGGGTGGTTGAACCCTACTCCTGACTTATCATATGGCATCTGATATCTTGGTTGGCAAAGGACCCGCATCCCTTGTTCATATCTGCCTAGCCAGTATCCATGCCAATTGCATTGGCCGAGATATTTTAGGGCGAAGTCTGGGTTTGATGAGATAGTTGATGTTTTCAACAAAAGGCTCTTCGTCTGCTTCCTTTTGCTTGGCATGGTTCAAGACCATGATCAAGGCCCCCATACACAAAATTTGTCTGGTTGGGTGGGTGACCTAGAGGAACAACTATTCCTATGGGAAGGCGAGGTCTCCCCATATCCTGTACTGATTCTACTATAGGCGTTGCCACAACATTCTGCACTAAGTACTCCCCCAGGCCTGTCTTGGCCATTTCAACAGTGATTGTTGATGCTTGGGAGGGAGGGAACGGGAGTCCTTCCTGAGTCCATTCCATGTTTGGTGGTTTAGGAATCTCAGCTTTCGTAGTGCTAGGTGTTTCTTCTGTTGATACCATTGATATTGTGGGCAAACCCTCTTCTAAGGGCTGAGCCTCTTCCATGATCTATTTTCCCTTGTCCTTCTGTTTAGCCATGACAGGTGGCATTGGTAATGAAGGAGCAGATGATGAGGATTCACCTGGCTGGGATTTTGGTGATTTGGTCACCAGTGGTGCCTGCGGTATTGGACCCTGTTTAGATGGATTTAACTGGAAATCCAAATGCGTTGAAGAGAGGGTCGATTGAGGCATTAATTGTACCGCATTGCAATACTTGAAGGGTTCTAAGTCCATCGGGACTACATGTATTTCTCCTTCAAAAGCATACTTTAAGCACCGGTGAGCGATGGAAGGGACACACTTCATGTCCCTGATCCAAGGTCGCCCTAGCAGTATATTGTAAGCCATCTCGCCTTCCAACATATGGCACAATGTTGGTATTATCTTTTGTCCTACCTGGACAGGTAGAACAACTGTGCCGACTATCGAGCATATTGCATCATTGAAAGCTCGCAATGTGTATGTGGAGGCTGTGATATGAGAGGCTGGCAGCTTCAAATGTTTTAAGGCTACAGTGGTGATGATGTTACTGGACGAACCAGTATCTACCAACACTCTCTTGTACGGGATCCCATTGACCCGCGCAACAACGTGCAGGGGTGGATCTGCCGTGTCATTCGATATTGCTTTGACTTCATCCTCTCTGAAGGTGATGACCGGCTCCGTACATCGCTTCACATGTCCCACGAAGTTGTTGAAAGAATTTGCTTCGTGAGGCTGTAATTCGATGGCTTTTAATATTTCCATAAGAGCTTCTCTATGAGGTGTTGATTGTTGAATAAGCTCGTAAATGGAAAGCCTAGCCGATGTGGTCCGCAAACTCTGCGTGAGTTTGGTTCGTATCGTGACCTCGGGTCTAGGCGGAGGCAACTGCGTTGGGCGTTGCTGAGGCTGTGATGTTGTCGGAACTTCCCTCGTAGCTACCTCGGGGGCAACTGTTGGGTACTTTTTGTTCCTTGTCACTATGCTGATCATTCCCACAAATCCTTGCATGGGAAGATTCTGTCGCACCTCGTTAATCTGGAGAGGTTTTTCCTGTGCCTCGTGAGCAGGCAAAGGGTCCTTGAATACCCCCATTTGTTGATTATTTGGCGCTATGGGGTTGTCCACGGCCAATGTTTTATTGTCGATTAAATCTTGGATTAATCCTTTGAATTTCTAGCATCCATTTAAATCATGTCCCCTGCGCCTATGGAATCTACAATACAATTCCTCTCTGTATCCCTTAGGCTTGGGGGCGTTAGGGTCTATAGTTTGGATTTATGGCAAGGTGACTAAATTTACCGCTGACAAGCGGTCAAATAGGGAGTCCCTGGACTCCGTGTAAGGGGTGAATTGTCGCCTAGGGCGATGCTGCTGATTCTGCTCCTGTTTCTTATTGTCTTTTTCATAACTAGGAGGCACTGCCTGGTAATTAGCCTTTTGGGGCTGCATTTCTTGCATAGGCTTGGGAACATTTATCGCAACTTGGTTAACCATAGCGGGTTGTGATTGCGTTGTCCCAGTCTTAGTGGTTTTATTCCACTCTTTCTTTTTAGGCTTGGCGATTGCGCCTTCGCCTATTTTAATCTCTTCTATAACTCTGGCTTGCGCCAAAGCGTCTTCTAAACTGTCGTATTGTTGCAGCAGCAATAGACCAGAGATTGATTTTAAGCAACTCCGTGCAAACATCTGTGTAAGATCAGACATAGGGGGACGGTAGGGTAGCTTAGAAAGCAAAGCCCTCCATCGATTCCCGTATCTTTGCCATTGTTTCTTCCTCATATTGCACGAGGCTGGCCGGATCACTCAGTGATGCCTTCTTCTTTGTGTTGAAGGCAAAGCGTTCAAGAAACGCATCTACTAATTGATCTAGGTTGTTTATGTTGTGTTTGGGTAATTGTGTGAACCAATCCGAGGCAGGGCCTACGAATGTGGTTATGAAAGTTCCAAGCAACAATGCATCATTATCTTGGATGCCGAAGCATTGACTTAGGAACCTTGTGACATGTTCTTGTGCGTCCTCTTCACCTTTAAAGACCGCCAATTGAGGCAACTTGAAGTGTTCGGGGTAAAGAGGTGTAGGCACTGAGGGATGCACTTGGTGACTACGGAGTTGACGTAATGTGGGTTTTTGATGCCCAGAAGCTTTTGTCTCCACAGACTCCAAACGCTCTAATAGCGCTTTGTATGCATCGGAAGATTTTATTTCTTCCTCTTTTGTTTGCTCCCGTTGTGAGTTATGGGAGACTGGAGGCCTATGGGGGGGTGGCCGAGTGGCAGCCCTCCCGCCTTGATGGGGCATTTTGGCCCGCTCTATTTCTGGTTCGTACTCCTCATAAACTTCTTGAGGAGTCTCTGGGCGAGACCTATGACCTTGATTGAGTCCCCGTTGGGGGTACCCATCATTGTTTCGGGGAGTGGCCTCCCTCTCGGGTCTATAAGGTCTCGGAGGCAAAGCTTGACGAGGTCGTGGAGACCTGTCCTGCATCAAAGGGTTGTGCCTCTCATATTGTTCTTCTCTGTGGGTGCGAGGGGTTGGCACCCTCTCAGGTAGTTTATAGCGCAACTCATCCGCTTCGCGTTGCATGCGCTCTTTATTCATGCGGTATAAGTACTCTAACTCCTTATGACCTTGCTCAAGCTGCGTGATTCGGGCTTGGCGAGCGGCATGTCTGGCGACTGTCGGGTCAACTTGGTCTGCCCTCTTTTGCTTGAGGAGGCTTGAATGTTTTTCCTATGTGTTTGCCTCGATCTTGATGATCTAAAATTTCAATGGGTTGCTTCCCTCTGTCGAGGTAGGCACCATTTACTTGAGGCTCTGGCCTCGATGTGTGATCATGATACCTAGCAGGTGCAGAAATGCAAGGTTCCTACGTTGTTTGTTGTCCTTGAGGAATGCGATGGCTTTCCTCGTACTCCCTTTCATGGGTTTGAAAGGGGCGGGCGGAGTTAGCTCGCCCTGTGTAAAGAGCCCTGCGCTCTGGATTTTGTCTTTCTGTTTTGATGGGAGGCAAAGGAGAGATACCATATCCACGTTGTCTCTCCAAATGAATACTATGCCTCTCTAGCGCTTCATCGCGCTGCGGCCACTCAGATCTAACCTCAAGAGGCGGTTGTCTATTTACATTGAGATCTACATGTAAAGCTTCTTCCCGAAAGGGACTGTGTTGAATGGGCATACCCCACAGAGGGGGTTCCCAATAATTTCTTTTTGATGTGGCCTGATGTGGACTCTCTTGTAGGCCAGACCGCCAAGGCGGTATGGCCAAGTCCTCAGGGCTAAAGCGAAGGCGACCAGCGCCCTCTCTTTGTGCACCTTCCGCAGCATCCGCCCTTGATTGGGCTTGGCTACGGGTGTACACCATTGTGGTGCTTCTCTACTATCTAAGCAGATTTTATCTCGTTTATGGTGATTTGTCTTTTTGTCTACACTAAGCAAAAATGAACACACTCATACACAAACCGTGATTATCTCTTTTAAGGATTAATAGTGTGTCCTAAAGCTGGTTTAGTGCATTTTGATATTTTGTTTTGTTTTTGCAAGTTTTGAAGAACGTTTAAATGCATAATGTTGGCTCATATGACTCCCATAAATGGTCGCCCCTTCAATATACCATTGTCGGACCGATATACCAACCTCTCTATATACCCGCCCTTACGAGAGGGAAACTATAGGTACGTGAGAGCGAGATGGTACGTGGAACATAGGCGGTACGGAAGGGGGGATTGTCCTGTTAATGACACCTACCATAGAAGACTTATCCTCGCGTGCATGGGAATCACCCGAGCAACACTCGATCAGATTTCGTTGGGATTTACGCCTAACAACAGTGACAATCGGGGAAATTGATGCAAAGCTAAGCCAAGGTGGTGATGAACCCACCGTTGGTCTTGCTCAAGGGCTGGGGTTTTACGACCAGCTCCTTGGTTTAATTTTACCACGTGAAGTGTGTGTGGTTCATTTTATTTAATAAAAATGAAACGAGCAGCAAAAAGAAACTTTCCCTATGCCACACAAACACTACTAACCGAAAAACAGCAAGTAGAAATTTGAATTTTTTTTTTTTTTTAAATAAAGTAAGAAAAATTTATGGAAAACTTCTCTACCTTTCTTTAATAATTAAAAAAAATGAAAGTAAAAAATTAAACAGATAAAATACACAGAAATATCACAACAGAAAATGACATGGACAGTTAGAAACCGTTACCTCTTTTCTGCCCGGACTTGCTGTTTCTGACCTTCGGCTTAAGAAAGGTACCTGTTAAGCACAAAACACAGCAAATTTGATTAGTTTCTGAGATTTAAAAAAAAAATCAGGGAACGGTCCCACCGTGATCGCCACTGAAAGCATGAGATTTCAGAAATAAAAGAAACACTATGCACAAAACAAAGAAAAGAGATAAATTGGAAATAAAAGAAAGACGTATTAAAGCACAACCCTCTTTATTCAAATTTCTTATCCTCGGTTACATGGACGTCTCCTCCATTTTTAGGGGCTAGGAGCGTTAAATAGATCTCTATTACAAATGTGAACATTCATCTTCTTTTCGCATGCCCACATGCAAAGTGGGCGGGCAAACGTACTGCTGCCACTAATGTTAATGAGTCCTTGCTTGCTGCTGTTTCTCCTACGATCAAAGAAACAATAAACATGTTAATAGCACCTGCTGCAAAAAGGTAGAGCGTTGAATTTAAAAATCGATAAACAATACATTCGAAAGATTTATTAAATTCATGCAAACAAACAGCTCTATGCAACCTACGATTCTAACGAAATCAGAAAACATCACCATATGCCGCATTAAACCATAATATGTATTTCATTGTGAAACAAAAAATGATAGAAGCATGCTAATATTCGATGAATGTCTAAAGTCGCGATAACATGATAATGTGTTTGATAGCCGATCTAAAACAATCTAAAATGTAATGCTTGAAATATATTCGAACAAAAAGCATAATCTATTTAAACACATGATATATTTGAAAATAAAAAAACAAAATATTAATATTTACAAAAAACATAATATATTTAAACACTATTTGATATATTTAAAAATAGCATAAATTAAATTAACTAAGAACGTGCGTGGGGTGCCCAAGCGGGCCGCCCCTGTTAAAACTTGATTTCGACGCCAATCCACTAGGAATAGGCCCAAAATCTATTATGTTGAGTTGTCGTCAAATTAATGGATTCTTGTGATCCAATGTCGGGTATGAAAATCAGATTCACGCTTCTGAGAACCACCCACCAACCTCTCTAAGAGATTCTAGATGTGAAGAAGGTGAACTCAAATTGGTGCAATCGGGTCTTCAAATGAACAGCACTTCGTTGTGTCTACAAAATGCTTCCTCCCTTTTTTACATTGCATTGAGCTAGTTTTTATAGAGGATTTCGCCTCTGAAATATTAATGTCAAACCCTAAATCCGTAGGGGCCGCTGAGATTTGACCCTTGTCAGGTGATTATGAGACATGGCTCGCACAGAGATTATCGCCAGGAACTTACATCAGTAGTTATGAGGCATGGCCTCGGACTGGATTTATTGTTGAAACTGCTCGTCTCATTAATGCAGTTGGTGAAGTCCGTCGTTCTTACAGACACACGGGGTCTTTTTTTAAAAAAAGTGGCACGTAGTGACGCCACGTGGCGGCCATGCCGAAGTCCGCCTTTGATTGGTGAAGTGTGCGATCGGACCTTAGGTGTCGCGATATCGCGACGTCGCGATATCGCGACACCCTCGGCCGAAGCTCCCTTTCGGGCCTTAGGTGTCACGATATCGCGACACCCTCGGCCGAAGCTCCCTTCGGGCCTTAGGTGTCGCGATATCGCGACGTCGCGATATCGCGACACCTTCGGCCAAGCTCCCTTCGGGGCCTTAGGTGTCGCGATATCGCGACGTCGCGATATCGCGACACCCTCGGCCAAGCTCCCTTCGGGCCTTAGGTGTCGCGATATCACGATATCGCGACACCCTCGATCGAAGCTCCCTTCGGGCCTTAGGTGTCGCGATATCGTGACGTCGCGATATCGCGACACCCTCGACCGAAGCTCCCTTCGGGCCTTAGGTGTCGCGATATCGCGACGTCGCGATATCATGACGCCCTCGACCGAAGCTCCCCTTCGGGCCTTAGGTGTCACGATTTCGCGACGTCGCGAAATCGTGACACCCTCGGCCGAAGCTGCCCTTCGGGCCTTAGGTGTCGCGATTTCGCGACGCCTAAGGCCAAAGCTCCTTTGCTTTTAAAGTTTGCTTAAGATTTGAAGTTTGCTTAAGATTTGAAGTTTGCTTAAGATTTGTTCTCGCTTAAGGCTTGAAGTTTAAAGTTTTGCTTTTGATTAAAGGCTTGCTTTGACTTTGGCTTGCTTTTGACTTTGTTTTAATGAAGGCTTGTTAAAGCGACCAACTTTGCTCTGCTCATTTTTTGACCTTCTAAACTCGCTGTGTGAGTGGCTAGGACCATTGTTTGACCTCTGAGGGCTGCCCTGAAAGTTGTGTATGTCAATGCGATCAGTGTTTGTAGTCACTTAATCGGATTGGTGTTGTTTTGGTGTCTACACAATCGTACCCAAACTCTTTATAATCCAAATCCTCTACCCTAACAACCTTCATCCACTTTCTACCAAATAGATGTTGCAACCCTTTACATCCATAATCAACATTCCACTCCATCTCCACCACCTCCCAACTACTACACACCCACCCCATAATACGTCGACCACTTTCAAATGGATTCTCTTGTGGTTCAAAATCTAACAATGTTGACCATACCTTATGAAATGCAAGTCATGCAAGAATAGATTAAATAGTTACAAATGTGCTCAACTAGCTATGATTATAACAAACCCTCTTATAGTGAGTTGTTCTCATAACCTATTCACCCCTATATGATCATGCCATAATACCCCTCCAAATTTGAATGTCCTAAGTTCAAAAAGTTTAAAATTAAGAAGGATCATCGAGAATATTTGAGCTACTATAAAATTTTCTACAACCAAATAAGTGGTAGTGACACCCTCATACTCAATACCTTCTCTTAGTTGCTTGGGGGACCAACACTAAGTTGGTTTAGTAAATTGCCTAGGCATAGTCTATGCACGTTTGAACAGCTAGCCAATGCCTTCTTGGAGCACTTTTTGATCGACATAAGGAATAAAATATCATTACCAGACCTATATAGTCTATAACAATTTGATGTTGAGCCTATCAATGATTATGTTGCAATATGACAAATAATTACTAATGATCTATCCTTTCCCATCCCTTAACCTGTGCTAGTTAATGTATTTGCAAGGAGTTGCATTAAAGCCATCTTAGGTAATTTGCAAATGCAACAGGATGGCTCCTTCCAGGATGGCCAAATTAATAGAGGAAGTCAAAATTAAAAAGGGGAAGCTCAAAGCCTATAATAATACAAACTATACCCCAAATTTATTCAGTAAGGGAAATCCTAATCCAAATTGAGGAAGATCAAAGCCTATAAGAATCCAGACTATACCCCAATGTTGTGCACTAGTCCACCAAGTTTGGGGATCATATTGAAACTCAAAACGCTAGCCTCACATTTGTTGAAGACTAAGATTTTGAATATTATAAGAGATCAACATTCTCTTTTACAATTCATAAACTTTAATATCTTCATATACTTATGTAAAAAATTTAGAAAATTCTTCTTCTAATATACTTTCCACAATAATCATTTAATTCTCCCTAATAGTTTTTAGGGTTATTTTTAGGCCCCTGAAGCTAATACATTATATGCTCCATGAATACCTAGCATACTTTTATTATCTGGACTATTCTTATACCACTTCTCCGTTCATTAAATTTTAAATAAAATATTAAATGAAACTATGCATCAAAAAACAAATTATCGAGCTTTGGCCTCTTTGTGAGAGGTTTAAGGTTCAAACCCCTCTCAATATGAGGAAGAAAAATCTCTCATAAAAACATGTGTAAACTAATTGAAAAACAAATTATCACATAAAACTAAATTACAATATCATTTTTTAAATATATATTTTTTTAAGTAAGATTTAAAAAAAAAAAAAAATTCATATTAATTTAATCATATAAAATTCTATTTACTATTGCTAAAATTTAATAGCTAAAATTTTAAATTTTAATGTAATCTACATTATTATATATCTTGATGACCCAATAATAACTCTTTACAATAGCAAAGGGCATATTAGCATAGCCATACCATGTGTGGGATTCTCATCGAACTAAAAAAAAAAAAATTGGCATGTAAGAGGGTAGTGTGGAACCGTTAAATGTTGCTAAAAATGTTAAGAAGCCTCGTACCTGTTTCCCATAAAAATACATATGACTAGGGTTTTGGATTTGAATTGTGCGTGCTTTGAAGTTGTAGATGTTGCAAACCATTTAAATAAGCGGTCAAAGAAACCTCATGGAAAGTGCTTCGGATAAAATAGTATGTTCCGCGTTATTAGACTGGACCCAAAATACATATGCCTAGGATACCTAGGAAATCATTAACATTTTGGTTTGACCGTCTCTGCTACTAGCTTTCTTTTGTCTGTATGCTCACACCTGCAAATGCTTGCCTTATGATCCCATCCTTAAAAATTTCAGTATATAGGTTATACAAGGCTACTTCCTACTTCCATCCAAGCTATTATTTCTTTGAGTTTGATTTTTTAACCAGCTGCCTCTACGGTTTTAATTGAACATGGCAATTGCCGTAGCATCCATTACAAAATTTAGGGTGGACATACTATCTACTTCTATAGTGCTGTCATCTATTCCATCTAGACAATGCTGGCTCGTTACAACATTGATCTAACTATTCCGCCCATAAGCCCTGGCCACTTCTTCGTATATAAATGTTTCGCCGGTAAAACATACGGAGACCTGGTGGGCTTGATGAAGAAGGTGCTTTCTGAGACGCTGCTCCTATATTATCTGGTGGGCGGAAGGTTTAAACTCGGGAGAAATGACCAAGTCAAGGTGTTCCATTCACTAAAGCCCTACGTAGCCATACCCTTCTGTTGTGGATGACACCAAGCAAACCCCTAGAACACAAAATACAAAAAATAAGTTAGATATGATTTTATTAAATTTACAGGTTGACAATTTTACACTCCCATTTGAAAATAATGAATGTTGCAATAGGAGAACTTCCCTAACAGTTTTTAATAGCCGTTTGAAAAGTACCCTTCCATAACCGTCTCCAATAGCCATAGCCGTTTGAAAAGCAAGCTTCCATAACCGTCTCCAATTACCGTTTGAAAAGGACGATTCCATAACCGTCTCCAATACCCGTGTGAAAAACACCCTCCTATAGCCGTTGAAAAGAAAGAATGCTCCCATAGCAGCGTATCCATTTGAAAATCATTATTTAATTGTTGTCTGATTTGGTTTACTTCTTATTTTGATATTTCTGCCTAGGGTTGGGCTGGGCTGGGCTGGGCTGCCTCGTGGCTATTTTTTTTTTTTTAATGAATTTAAGGAAAACAATGGAGGAATGCTTCCATGGATAAACAAATACTCTAGGGTTAAACTACTATCTTACTTATTCTACTTGTTAGATTAGTTGAATAAGAGACATTCCGCAAAGTACTCTGGGTTTCTGCATCTCAGGATTGGAGGTTGGAGTGAAAAGGGAAGAGTATAAAATTGATATGGTCATCGTTACAGAGGTGGTAAAGGTTTGCGGTTACTTCATTCTACAAACAATAAAATTAAGATAGTTGTATATATGTTTCAGTTTCTTGACTTTAATTCATTATTATATTTTCAAGCAAAGGGGAATGGAACCAAAATATTTAATATGAAAAACTTTTTTGAAATGTTATGGTTGTTAGCAAAATGACCACTTGAAGAGATATTCTATCATCCAAGCTTTGATTCCTATAATGTTTGACTGCACCTAGGGTTTGCACCCATTTCATAAAGACTACAGTCAAATGTGTCACTGTAATCCATAGCATCTATATATTATCATCTTTTGTTCAATATAAAGTGTAATGAATATAATTATTAAGATAATATAATACTTTAATCCTAATATAACATTAGAATTTTAATTTAAATTTTAGATTATAATCTAGTTTTTTCTAATTTTATATTTTTATGTTTTCTATTTATTAGTATAATATTGAAATTTGAGATATCTTCATGGGTAGAGTAGTTGGAAAATGCTCCAGGCCTACTTAGGGTCCATTACCACCCTGTTGGATAAGCAACCATTGATGGCAAATGTGTTGTGTGGTGGCTCCATTTTATCTATGCTCAAACCTATGGATATATTAATTATTCAACCTCCTTGTGATTGATGCCATGTGTTATACCCATTTCCAATACCTTCACCTGACAAATTACCTATGTGTTGGCTTCATTATTCCTATGCTCAAACCTATGGATTTATTAATAATTCAACCCCTTTGTTTGTGATTGATGCCATGTGGTATACTTGAGTGGGACAGCTACATTTGGCCATAAATCTAGGTTTTTAGGGCTTCTAAACTACCCAATATTTTATCCTAAAGAAGACAACACCACTGTTTAGGCTTTGGCTCTTCTTCAAGAGGTCCAAGGTTCAAACCGCGAGGTGGACGAGTGTGTGAGGGAGTCGATGTGTGGTGGTTGTATTAAATTTCCTATTGATAAGCATAGATCTTGGCTTTAAGAGGGATCATGTTTGGGAGGATAATACTCAGAGTAAATTAACCAAATAAAAATATTGAGTTTTTTATTTTAATATTTTAATTGTAGTTTATTATAACCATTTTATTTTTTAAAAATATTTTAATAATATTATATCACAATATTAAATTTAAAACTTAAATGTAAGATCATAAATATTATTTTGAAATAGTATGTAGAACCATTAAATTTTCTATTGATAAGCATAGCTTACACTAACCAAATAAAAAAAATATTAAGATTTAAATTACAATATTTTAATTGTATAGTCTATTATTACTATTTTAATTTTTTTAAATCTTTTAATAATCTTATATTACAATATTAAAGTTAAAACCTAAATTTAAGATAATAACTATTATTTTTAAATAGTATGTAGACATATAGGTATTAACATGGAATGAAATTCTAATAATGTGAAATACAACTAGGGGCATAATCCTCTACCATTATTATGATTCAATTCAACTAATAAATACTACAATTTATTAGTATAAGATTGAAATTTAAAGTTTTAATTTTTTTTTTAATATTTTAATTGGCTAATTTATTATTATTTTAATTTTTTTAAATCTTTTTAATAGTATTATATTTATAATAATTTATAATATTAAATTTAAAAATTAAATTTAAGATATATATATAATATTTAAAGTAGTATATATATATATATATATATATATATATATAGGTAAGAGAAGGGGTTTTAAAATATCTTAAAAACTATTACATATGGCATTGAGAAAGAGCAAGAGATAATGGATCATTATTATAGAAAATAGTCTTTAAGCAAAATAATATTTAGATATAAAACTAGTACCAAAATTCCCAAAAGAAAAACAAATTGTTGCAATACCCAAAGGGATATCACATCCAAAATTCCTAAAATAAAAACAAAGTGGAAAAAAAATTATTGCAATATACAAAGGGAGATCACAAGATACAATATAGAATATTGCTACGCTCTAGGAAGACCTCACATGCTAAAGAAAAACCTCTACATATACCACCCAAAAAAACATGATGTCTTGGTAAGACAAGACTCCAAATCAACTGGCACCCATTGTACACAAAGTATATATAGATGGTACCAAATCCCTGGTAGGATGAAAACATAAAAAAATAAGAGGATCCAAAGAGCATAGGAAATATCCTCTTATCCTCCTAAACATCCATAACCAACACCCACAACTAACCATGATCATCCACAATTAAATTTTGAAGACTCTGAGGAAATTTTATCATCCAAACAAAGAGGTCTCGTTGCAATAGCCCAATATTCTCCATCAAGTTTAATTCTTTGTTTCCTTCATGAAAAATATATTGAATTTGAGTCTTCGATCTTGAAGGAAAATTTTTTACTGCTTCTACCATGATATTTGCTATCTTCCCATGTGGGGTGCAAGACTTCTTGACTAGATTACAAATATTTAACGATTCCCCTTCCGCTATAACTTTATTAAAACCCAAGGATTCCACCAATAAGAGGCCTTTAAGGAGTGCTCTAGCTTTCACATAATGGGTGGTTTGGATTGAAATTTGTTTGGAAAAGGCACCTAGTAGATGTCATTTATCATTTCTAAATACACCACCTACCACACAAGACTCAAGTTCCCATTATAAGTACTATTAAAGTTTATTTTAATCCAATCCATAGGGGAAGAGGACCAAAAAACTGAGGATCTCAAAGAGGGAGGAGGTGGGTCATTAGACATAGTTTTTTGAGTAAAACCAAGCTTAATATTTATCGAGGCTTCATTAAAGAGCCCACCACGTAGATCTGAGAAATAAAAGGTCACATTCTCCATAGATTCTCCAATCATTCAATCATACCCAAGCTCTTCAAAATCTAAATCCTCTACCCCAACAACCTTCACCCACTTTCTACCAAATAGATGTTGCAACCCTTTACATCCATAATAAACATTCCATTCCATCTCCACCACCTCCAAAATACTACACCTCCACCTCGTACTATTCTAGCCACTTTCAAATGGATGCTCTTGTGGTTTAAAATCTAACAATGTTTACCATACCTTATGAAATGTAGGTCATGCAAGAATAGATTAAATAGTTACAAATGTGCTCAACTAGCTATGAGTATAACAAACCCACTTATAATGAATTTTTATTAGAACCTATTCACCCCTCTACGATCATCCCATAATACCCCTCGAAATTTGAATGTCCTACGTTCAAAAAATTTAAATTTAAGAAAGACCACCAAGAATATTTGAGCAACTATCGATTTTTCTACTAAAAAATAAGTGGTAGCGATACCCTCATACTCAAACCTCCCTCCACTCCATCTCCACCACCTACCAACTACTACACCCCCACCCCATACAACATTGAACACTTTCAAATGTATGCTCTTGTGGTTCAAAATCTAACAATGTTGACCATACCTTATGAAATGCAGGTCATACAAGAATAGATTAAATATTTAAAAATGTGCTCAACTAGCTATGAGTATAACAAACCCACTTATAGTGAGTTGTTCTCAGAACCTATTCACCCCTTTATGATCATGCCATAATATCCCTCCAAATTTGAATGTCCTAAGTTCAAAAAATTTAAAAGTAAGAAGGACCATCAAGGATATTTGAGCAACTATGAATTTTTCTACTACAAAATCAGTGGTAGTGACACCCTCATACTCAATACGTTCCCTTAGTTTCTTGGGGAACCAACACTAATTTGGTATAGTAACTTGCCTAGGCATAGTCTATACACATTTGAACAACTAGCCAATGCCTTCTTGGAGCACTTTTGATCAACATAAGGAATAAAATATCATTACCAGACCTATATAGTCTGTAATAATTTGATGTCGAGCCTATCCATGATTATGTTGCAAGATGACAAATAATTACTAATGAGATATCCTTTTCCATCCCCTAACCTGAGCTAGTTAAGGTATTTGCAAGGAGTTGCATTAAATCCATCTTAGGTAATTTACAAATGCAACAACATGGCTCCTTTGGGGAGGCAACTACACATGCCAAATTAATAGAGAACGTAAAAATTCAGAAGGGGAAGATCAAATCCTATAAGAATCTAGACTATATCCCAAATTTATTCAGTAAGAGAAATCCTAATCCAAATTGAGGAAGATCAAAGCCTATAAGAATCCAGACTATACCCCAATGTTGTGCACTGGTCCACCAAGTTTTGGGACCATATTGAAACTCAAAGCCCTAGCCTCACATTTGTTGAAGTCTAAGATTTTGAATACTATAAGAGATCAATATTCCCTTAAAAATTTTAATATCTTCATATTCTTATGTTAAAAATTTACAAAATTCTTCTCCTAATAAACATTGTACAATAAAATTTTAATTCTCCCTAATAGTTTTTAGAGTTATTTTTAGGCCCATGAAGCTAATACATTATATGCTCCATGAATACCTAACATATTTTTATTATCTGAACTCTTCTTATACCACTACTTCGTTCATTAATTTTTAAAATAAATATTAAATGAAACTATGCATCAAAAAACAAATTATCGTGCATTGGCATCTTTGTGAGAGGTTCAAGATTCAAACCCAACTTAATAATATCAAAAATTTAAATTTTAATGTAATATAAATTATTATATATCTTAAATATTAAATGAAGACCTTGATGACTCAATAATAACTCTACAATAACAAAAGACATAGGGATTCTCATCGAAATATAAAAAAATTGGCATGTCATAGTGAAAATTGGCATGTAAGAGTGTAATGTGGAACTGTTGAATGTTGCTAAGAGTGGTAAGAAGCCTCATACCTATTTTCCATAAAAATACATATGTCTAGGGTTTTGGATTTGAGTTGTACATGCTTTTAAGTCGTAGATGTTGCAAACCATTTAAATAAACGGTCAAATAAACCTTATTGAAAGTGCTTCGGATAAAATAGTATCTCCCGCGTTATTAGACTGGACCGAAAATACATATGACTAGGATGCTTAGGAAATCCTTAACATTTTTGATTGACCGTCTCCACTACTAGCTTTCTTTTGTATGTATGTGCATGTGCGCAAATGTCGGCCTTATGATCATATCCTTATAAATTTTAGTATATATAGATTATACAAGACTACTTCCTACTTCCACCCAAGCTATTATTTCTTTTTTTTTTGAGTTTTTAACCAACTGCCTCTACGGTTTTAATTGAACATGGCAATTGTCATAGCATCCATTACAGAATTTAGGGTGGACATACTATCTATTTCAATAGTGTAGTCACATGTTCCATCTCCATAATGCTAGCTCAAGGGTTCCAACATTGATCTAACTATTCCACCCATAAGCCCTGGACACTTCTTCGTATATAAATATTTCATCAAAAAAAAATACAGAAAGCTGGTGGGCTCGATGAAGAAGGTGCTTTCTGAGATGCTACTCCTATATTATCAGATGGGTGGAAGGTTTAAACTTGGAAGAAATGACCAAGCCACGGTGTTCCATTCACTGAAGCCCTACGTAGCCATACCCTTCTGTTGTAGATGACACCAAGCAAATCCCTAAAAAATAAAATACAAAAAATAAGTTAGATATGATTTTATTAAATTTACATGTTGACAATTTTACACTCCCATAACTATTTGAAAAGAAAGAATATTCAGATATAAAACTAGTACCAAACTTCCCAAAAGAAAAACAAAGTAGGAAAATAAATTATTGCAATAGCCAAAGGGAGATCACTACCAAAATTCCCAAAAGAAAAACAAAGTGAAAAAAATTATTGCAATATCCAAAGGGAGATCACAATATACAATAGAGAAGCTCACTACCCTCTAGGAAGATCCCACATGCTAAAGGAAAACCTCTACATATACCACTAAAAAAACATGATGCCTTGAGAAGACAAGGCTCCCAATCAACTGGCACCTATTCTACACAAAGTATATATAGATGGTACCAAATCCCTACTATGACAAAAACATAAAAAAATTAGAGGCTCCAAAAAGCATAGGAAATATCCCCCCAAGCCTTCTAAACATCCATAAACAACACCCACAACTAACCATGATCATCCACAATTAAACAAAGAGGTCTTGTTGCAATAGCCCAATATTCACCATCAAGTTTGCCACTTTGTTTACTTGCTAAAAAAATATGTTGAATTTGAGCCGTCGATCTTGAAGAAAAAATTTTGACTACTTCTGCCATGATATTTGCTATCTTCCAGTGTAGGGTGCAAGACTTCTTGAGCTCTAGATTTCATAGAATGGGTGGCCTAGATTGAATTTTTTTTAGTAAAGGCACATAGTAGATCTCCTTTATCATTTCTAAGTACACCACCTACCACACAAGACTCAAGTTCCCATTAGAAGTACCATTGAAGTTTATTTTAACCCAATCCATAAGGAAAGGGGATAAAAAACCGAGGATATCAAAGAGGAAGGAAAAAGGTCATTAGACATAGTTTTTTAAGGAAAAAAAAGCTTAAGCTCTATCGAGGCTTCATTAAGGAGCGCACCATGCAGATCCGAGAAACAAAAGGTCACATTCTCCATAAATAATCCAATCACTCAATCATACCCAAGCTCTTTAAAATTCAAATCCTCTACCCCAACAACTTTCACCTACTTTCTACCAAATATATGTTGTAACCCTTTACATCCATAATCAAAATTCCACTCCATCTCCACCACCTCCCAACCACTACACCCCTATCCCATAATACGCTGACCACTTTCAAATGGATGCTCCATTTTTATTATGCTCAAACCTATGGATTTATTAATAATTCAATCCCCTTGTTTTTTATTGATGCCATGTGGTATACCCGAGTGGCACAACTATGATTGGCCATAAAGCTAGGTTTTTAGGGCTTCTAAACTACCCAACATTTTTTCCTAAGGGACTCAACACCATTGTTTAAGCTTTGGCTCTTCTTCAAGAGGTCTACGGTTCAAACCGTGATGTGGACGAGTGTGTGAGGGAATCGATGTGTGGTGGTTGCATTAAATTTCCAATTGATAAGCATAGCTCTCGGCTTTAAGAGGTATCATGTTTGGGAGGATAATTCTCAGATTACATTAACCAAATAAAGATATTGAGATTTTAATTTCAATATTTTAATTGTCATTTATTATAACTATTTTATTGATTTTTTAAATCTTTTAATAATATTATATTACAATATTAAATTTAAAACATAAATAATAAATAATATTTTGAAATAGTATGTAGAACCATTAAATTTCCTATTGATAATAATAGCTCTCGGTTTTACTAGGGATCAAGGTTGGGAGGAGACTGTTCAACGTGCACTAACCAAATAAAAAATATATTAAGATTTAAGTTTTAATATTTTAATTGTATAGTATATTATTACTATTTTAATTTTTTATAAATATTTTAATAATATTATATTACAATATTAAATTTAAGATAATACTTAAATTTAAGATAATAAATATTATTTTTAAATAGTATGCAGACACATGGATATTAACATGGAATGAAATTCTAATAATGTTAAATACAATTAGGGGCATAATCCTCTACCATTCTTATGATTCAATTCAACTAATAAATACTACAATTCATTAGTATAAGATTGAAATTGAAAGTTTTAATTTTTTTATATATTAATTGACTAATTTATTATTATTATTTTAATTTTTTTAAATCTTTTTAATAGTCTTATATTTATAATAATTTATAATATTAAATTTAAAATTAAATTTTAGATATATATATATATAATGTGTAAAGTAGTATATATATATATATATATATATATATATATATATATATATATATATATATATATATATTAGGTAAGAGAAGGGGTTTTAAAAGATCTTCAAACTTAATACATATGGAATTGAGAAAGAGCAAGAGATAATGCATCATTCTTATAGAAAATAGTCTTTAAGTAAAATAATATTCAGATATAGAGCTAGTACTAAACTTCCCAAAAGAAAAACAAAGTAGGAAAACAAATTTTTGCAATACCCAAAGGGAGATCACAACCAAAATTTCCAAAAGAAAAACAAAGTGGAAAAAAAATGTTGCAATATCCAAAGGAAGATCACAAGATACAATAGAGAAGCTCACTACCCTCTAGGAAGACCCCACATGCTAAAGGAAAACCTCTACATATACCACTAAAAATAAACATGATGCCTTGAGAATACAAGGCTCCCAATCAACAAGCACCCATTGTACACAAAGTATATATAGATGGCACCAAATCCCCCCTAGCCTCATAAAATTCCATAACCAACACCCACAACTAACCATAATCATCCACAATTAAATTATGAAGACTTTGAGGAAAGTTTATCATCCAAATAAAAAGGTCTTGTTGCAATAACCCAATATTCACCATCAAGTTTACCACTTTGTTTCCTTCACAAAAAATATGTTGAATTTGAGCGTTCGATCTTGAAGGGAAATTTCTTACTGCTTTTGCCATGATATTTGTTATCTTCCAGTATGGGGTGCAACACTTCATGACCAGATTAAAAATATTTAATGATTTGCCTTCCACTATAACTTTATTAAACCCCAAGGATTCCACCAATAAGAGGCCTTGAAGGAGTCCTCTAGCTTTCACAGAATGGGTGGCCTAGATTGCTTTTTTTTAGTAAAGGCACCTAGTAGATATCCTTTATCATTTCTAAGTACACCACCTACCGCACAAGACTCAAGTTCCCATTAGAAGTACTGTCGGAGTTAATTTTAACCCAATCCATAGGGGGAGGGGACCAAAAAACCAAGGATCTCAAAGAGAGAGGAGGTGGGTCATTAGACATAGTTTATTGAGGAAAACCAAGCTTAATATCTATCGAGGCTTCATTAAGGATCACACCATGTAGATCCAAGAAACAAAAGGTCACATTCTCCATAGATGCTCCAATCACTCAATCATACCCAAGATCTTTAAAATCTAAATCCTCTACCCCAACAACCTTCACCCACTTTCTACCAAATAGATGTTAAAATCATTTACATCCATAATCAACATTCCACTCCATCTCCACCACCTCCCAACTACTACACCCCCACCCCATACATACGCTGACCAATTTCAAATGGATGCTCTTGTGGTTCAAAATCTAACAATGTTGACCATAGCTTATGAAATGCAGGTCATGCAAGAATAGATTAAATAGTTACAAATGTGCTCAACTAGCTATGAGTATAACAAACCCACTTATGTGATTTTTTCTCAGAACCTATTCACCCATATATGATCATGCCATAATACCCCTCCAAATTTGAATGTCCTAATTTCAAAAAATTTAAAAGTAAGAAGGACCATCAAGAATATTTGAGCAACTACCGATTTTTCTACTATCAAATTAGTGGTACCGATACTCTCATACTCAATACCTTCCCTTAGTTGCTTGGGGGACCAACACTAAGTTGGTATAGTAACTTGCCCAGGCATAGTCTATACACATTTGAACAGTTAGCCAATGCCTTCTTGGAGCACTTTTTGACCAACATAAGGAATAAAATATCATTACCAGACCTATATAGTCTGTAACAATTTGATGTTGAGTCTATCCATGATTATGTTGCAAGATGGCAAACAATTACTAACGAGCTATCCCTTCCCATCCCCTAACCTAAGCTAGTTAAGGTATTTGTAAGGAGTTGCATTAAAACCATCTTAGATAATTTGCAAATGCAATAGCATGACTCCTTTGAGGAGGAAACTACACATGCCAAATTAATAGAGGAAGTCAAAATTCAAAAGGAGAAGATCAAAGCCTATAAGAATCCATACTATATACTAAATTTATTTAGTAAGAAAAATTCTAATCCAAATTAAGGAAGATTAAAGCCTATAAGAATCCAGACTATACCCCAATGTTGTGCATTGGTCCACCAAGTTTGGGGACCATCTTGAAACTCAAAACCGTAGCCTCAAATTTGTTGAAGTCTAATATTTTGAATACTATAAGAGATCAACATTCTCTTTTACAATTCATAAACTTTAATAACTTTAATATATTCATATTCTTATGTAAAAAAATTACAAAATTCTTCTTCTAATAAACATTCCACAATAAACTTTTAATTCTCCCTAATAGTTTTTAGGGTTATTTTTAGGCCCCTGAAGCTAGTACATTATATGCTCCATGAATACCTAGTATACTTTTATTATCTAGACTCTTCTTATACCACTACGCCTTTCATTAATTTTTAAAATAAATATTAAATCAAACTATGCATCAAAAAACAAATTATCGAGATTTGGCCTCTCTATGAAGTTCAAGGATCAAACCCCACTCAATATGAGGGAACAAAAATCTCTCATAAAAACATGTAACTCATTAAAAAAAAAAAAAATTATCACATAAAACTAAATTACAATGTCATTTTTTAAATATATATATATTTTTTAAATACGATTTCAAAAAAATCATTCATTGAAAAACATTATGACATAAAACTAAATTACAATATCATTTTTTAAATATATCTTTTTTAAATACCATTTTAAAAAAAATATATTTTTTATTTTTTTAATAATTTAATCATATAAAATTCTATTTACTATTGTTAAAATATAATACCTAAAAATTTAAATTTTAATGTAATCTACATTATTATATATCTTAATTATTAAATGAAG
Source organism: Wollemia nobilis (assembly GCA_028583015.1). Classification (NCBI taxonomy): domain Eukaryota; kingdom Viridiplantae; phylum Streptophyta; class Pinopsida; order Araucariales; family Araucariaceae; genus Wollemia; species Wollemia nobilis. Next base: position 74,103 of record JAQPPZ010015105.1, read on the forward strand.
ACATTTATGACCCAATAATAACGTAACAAGTGACATATTAGCATAACCATGTTAGGGATTCTCATTGAACTATAAAAAAATCGGCTTCGTACCTTTTACCCATAAAAATACATACACCAGGGTTTCGGAAGTCGTAGATGTTGCAAACCATTTAAATAAGCGGTCAAAGAAACCTCATGGTAAGTGCTTCGGATAAAATAGTATGTTCAGCGTTATTACACTGGACCCAAAATACATATGACTGGGATGCCTAGGAAATCGTTAATCGTTAACATTTTGGTTTGACCGTCTCCGCTACTAGCTTTCTTTTGTCTGTATGCGCACGCATGCAAACGCCGGCCTTACGATCTTATCCTTATAAATTTCAGAATATATATAGATTATACAAGGCTACTTCCTATTTCCATCCAAGCTATTATTTCTTTTGTGTTTGAGTTTTTAACCAGCTGCCTCTACGGTTTTAATTGAACATGGCAATTGCCTTAGCGTCCATTACAGAATTTAGGGTGGATATACTATCTACTTCAATAGTGCAGTCACCTGTTCCATCTCCACAATGCTGGCTCAAGGGTTCCAACATTGACCTAACTGTTCCGCCCATAAGCCCTGGCCACTTCTTCGTATATAAATGTATCACTGGTAAAACATACGGAGAGCTGGTGGGCTCGATGAAGAGGACGCTTTCTGAGACGCTGCTCCTATATTATCCGGTGGGCGGAAGGTTTAAACTCGGGAGAAATGACCAAGTCAAGGTGTTCCATTCACTGAAGCCCTACGTAGCCATACCCTTCTGTTGTGGATGACACCAAGCAAACCCCTAGAAAACCAAATACAAAAAATAAATTAGATATGATTTTATTAAATTTACACGTTGACAATTTTACACTCCCATAATTATTTGAAAAAAATGAATGTTGCACTAGAAGAGCTTCCGTAACAGTTTTTAATAGCCGTTTTAATAGCACCCTTCCATAACCGTATCCAATAACCGTTTGAAAAACAAGCTTCCATAACCGTCTCCAATATCTCCAATAACCGTGTGAAAAACACCCTCCTATAGCCGTTGAAAAGAAAGTACGCTCCAATAGCAGCGTAGGCATTTGAAAATCGTTATTTAATTGTTGTCTGATTTGGTTTCCTTCTTATTTTGATCTTCCTGCTTTGGGTTGGGCTGCCTCGTGGTTATTTAATTTTTTAATGAATTAAAGGAGAACAATGGAGGAACGATTCCGCGGATAAACAAAAAAAAAACTTAGGGTTAAACTACTACCTTACTTATCCTAACTGTTAGATTAGTTAACTAAAGACACATTCCCGCAAAGTACTTTGGATTTCTGCATCTCATTTCTGCATCTCAGGATTGAAGGTTGAAGCAAAAAGGGAAGTGTATAAAATTGATATGGTCATCGTTACAGAGGTGGTAGAGGTTTGTGATTTCTTCATTCTACAAACAATAAAATTAAGATAGTTGGATAGATGTTTCAGTTTCTTGATTTTAATTAATTATTATCTTTTCAAGTAAAAGGGAATGGAACCAAAATATTTAATATGAAAACTTTTTTGAAATGTTATGGTTCTTAGCAATATGACCACTTGAAGAGATATTCTATCATCCAAACTTCAATTCTTATAATGATTGCACCTAAGGTTTGCACCCCTTTCATAAAGAGTGTAGTCAAATATGGCACTCTAATCCATAGCATTTATAGATTATCATCTTTGGCTCAATATAAAGTGTAATGATTATAATTATTCAGATAATATCATACTTTAATCCTAATTTAACATTAGAAATTAAATTTAAATTTTTGATTATAATCTAGTTTTTGCTAATTTTATATTTTTATGTTGGTTATTTATTAGTATAATATTGAAATTTGAGATATCCTCATGGGTACAATAGTTGGAAAATATTTTAGGCCTACTCAGGGTCCATTCCCACCATGTTGGATATGCAGCCATAGAAGGCAAATATCCTGTGTGGTGGCTACATTTTCTCTATGCTCAAATGTATGGATATATTAATTATTCAACATCCTTGTGATTGATGCCATGTGTTATACCCATTCCCACTACCTTCACCTGACAAATTACCTGTGTGTTGGCTCCATTTTTCCCATGCTCAAACTTATGGATTTATTAATAATTCAACCCCCTTGTTTGTGATTGATGCCATGTGGTATACCTGAGTGGTACAATTATGGCTAGCCATAAATCTAGGTTTTTAGGGCTTCTAAACTACCCAATATTTTTTCATAAAGAAGACAACGCCACTGTTTAGGCTTTGGCTCTTCTTCGAGAGGTCCAAGGTTCAAACCACGAGGTGGAAGAGTGTGTGAGGGAGTCAATGTGTGGTGGTTGTGTTAAATTTCCTATTGATAAGCATAGCTCTCAAATTTTAGAGAGATCATGTTTGGCATACTCATGGTGTTAAGATTGATTTTGTGTCCAATCTCACCAAAGGGTATTTCCTTTTCCAATTTTTTGATCCTGCTCATGCTCAGAAGGTGCTCAATCGGGGTCCTTGGACTGTTTGAAACTCTTTGTTAATTCTGCAAGCCTATAACATAGATTTTTCTGTTGCTAAGGAGGGAGCCTCAGATGTTCCAATTTGGATTGAATTTCCTGGCCTTCCCATTCCTTTATGGAAGCATCTGCATACCCTAGCAGAGAACATAGGCACCTTTGTTTGTTTTGAGCCTAACAAGTGGTTTAATGCCTGTACCACCAAGCGAGTATGTGTCAAGGTTGATCTTACTCAAGATCTTGATGAAGAGATCGATATTCATATTGGGGATAATACTTTTACTCAGAGGATTGTGTACATAAATCTCTCGAATACCTACTATAGGTTCCAATCCTCTCAGCATAAAATTTGTGCATGCCCGCTTATGGCTGGTCAGTTCCAGAATAAATCTGCTTCTCCCTCTGTCGATCCATCTACCTCTGCAACCCTGGGTAACCCTAGCACTTTTGGTACCAGTGGTGATGCGGACTGGCATGTGGTTTCTAATCATCACAATCGTCATCCCCCGTAACAACCCCACAACAATGCCCACAGCCGCCCCCTCCACAACCCCAACATCCACCACCCCGTTAGCAACCCCAACAGCCATCCCATCCACAACCCCGTCAGTAACCCTAATAGCCATCTACTCCTCTACCTTCTCATTTTGATGATGTTTCTACTCAGCAGGATTTTGTTGGTACCATTGTTCTTTTTCCCATAGTTGAGGGTCACTCCTTTGCTTCCAGATCAGCAGATGAGTTTAATAGTGCTAACATTCAGCGGTCCCGTAGCCCAAGAAGACGTTTGTTTGATTCTCCCTCTGAGAAACGATGTGTGATTGATGGACCTCTACAAGTTGCTATTTTTGATGATGATAATCCTTTTGAGTCCCTCAAAGCATTAGGGGATTCACCAGTACTCATGAAATGATATTTTTTTCTTGGAATTTCTGAGGTCTGACAGACCCAGTCCGAAAATATATGGTCCAGGATGTGATTGATAATGCTGCTCATATCTATGGTACATTTGAATTTGTCTATTTGCAAGAATTTAAGATCAATTATTTCCTATTAGAGTGTACCTACAATTTTCTTTGGCCACGTGGTCCTTTTTTTTAACAAATCATGAACCTGGAAAAGGTGGTGTTGTAGTTTTCATTTCCCCCAATTGGCACTCGCAGGTGGTGTCTTGTGGAGTTGACCCTTCTAATAAAGTTTTTTGGGTGCTGCTGGAACTGGCTGGGAAAACATTTTGCATTATTAATGTTTATGCCTCTAATAATGCTTTAGAGCGATGTGCTTTATGGTGGTGGCTTGCTTTCTCTCTACCTTTTGCTACTTGGGTTCTGTGTGGGGATTTTAATATGGTTGAAAAACCATCTGATAAGCTGAGTCGAACCCTTATGCGTTGGTGTGTCGGAGAATGAGAGGCTTGGTATTTTATGAAAAGTAAACTTAGTCTGTATGATCCTAACTTTGGGTGTTATCCAGAAGCTTTCTCCAATTCTCAATGGTATACTTGGTCTAATTTTCAGGTTGATGATGCTAGGGTGTTGAAAAGGTTGGATCGTGCCATGCTTTCAGAGAGTTCTAGTTTTCACTTTACCCAACTTTCTCTTGGTCACCCCTTTGTCATGACCCTGGCAGCTACCACTCTTTCTAATCATGCTCCAATTTTATTTGATATCACCCAAGCTCAAGCTCCTGCTAGGTTTTTTTCCTCTCAGTTCTATTTTAATACTTCCTTTCTGTAGCATGCCTCCATGAAATCTCATATCCATAGAATTTGGAATGTTGTTCCTCGACCCTCTAGCGCGGTAGGCTAGATTCAGTGGTGGAATGATGCTATCTCTTGTACTACTATTGTTCTTCACATCCTTGGCAAGGATGTGGCTAAACGAAGGAGGAAAGCTAATTTAGTTTTAAAGGATGAGTTAATCAAAGCTACTCTCTGTCTGCAAGCTAATCCTTTCAACTCTGCATACCAGGCACATGCTGCTACTCTTCGACATGAAATTCATAAGGCAAAGTTGTATGAAGCTAGAGGTGCTCAACTCAGAGCATGACTGAATTGGCTTGCAATTGGTGATAGGGTTTCTAAGGAGTTCTTCAAGCGCCTCCGACCCCCTATTCATTCCACACAGTTTCAAGCCATTAAGTCTGAGGGAATAAGGTTCACTAATTTACCTGATATAATTCGTACTTTTGTGTTACACTATCAAAAAAATTTTGCTTCTCAGCCTCTTACCTCTGCTAGAAAAAAAACTCTTGATGATTGTTGTGCAGTTGTTCCTCAAAAGCTCTCGCTGGATCATCGAGATTGTTGTGATGCACCTTTAACCCTAGAAGATTTGAAGAATGCCCTGTCTCAAATGGCTAATGATAAGGCTCCTGGTATTGATGGTTTCCCCTATGAATTTTATAAAGAATTTTGGGATATGCTTGGTTCTGATCTGTTACATGTCTATAAAGAAGCTATTATATCTGGGTCTTTAGGACACCTCATCAATAAAGGAAATATCAAATTTATCCCCAAGCCTGGAGACCCATAACTTATTACCAACTGGCGCCCTATTACCTTACTGAATGTAAGTTACAAGATCATTGCTAAGGCTTTAGCCTTAAAACTTCAGCCTATTTTACCTCTTCTCATCCGACCAGAGCAAACAAGGTTTGTTAAGGGCAGGTATATCTTGGACAATGTGCTTGCTATCTGGGAAGGCATGGAATGGGCTAGAACTTCTGGATAGGATACTTTGTTTATCAAACTTGACTTTGAAAAATCCTATGATTGTATTGAATGGAATTTCATTATTTCCCTCCTCCAGGCTCTTGGCTTTGGCCCCTATTTTGTGCAATCTATTAAAATGTTATTATGTGATGCTTCTGCAGTCCTCACGATGAATGGCCAACACTCTGCTGGTATTCAACTGGCTCGCTCTATCCGACAGGGTTGCCCATTAGCCCCTTCCCTATTTATTCTAGTTGTTGAAGCATTTGGCTACCTTTTAGCCCATCAAACTTCACAAGGAATTATTAAATGTATTTCTTTACCTGCTTCCTCTCTTCAAATGGTAAATGTTCATTTTGCTGATGATTCTTTTTTGACATTACATGAAGATGAGCAGTTAGTAAATGCAGCTTTACAATGCCTTGAGACTTTCTATTTAGCATCTAGTTCTAACATTCAATGGAAGAAAACATCTTGTTATAGACAAGCTCAAACGCCACTTCCTGAGTGGTTAGCTTCTTACTCTTTTCATTGGATCCAACCAAGAGAATTATTCAAATTCTTGGGTATTCCTTTTGCCTTCCAGGCTTCTCCTGCTCAACTTTGGAATATGGTTGTCCAAAAAATTGAGAAGAAGTTGGGCTACTGGTCTACTAAAAAGCTTTCCTTGGCTTGTAAGTTTCAATTTTGCTCTAAGGTGCTAGCTTCTACACATGTCTATTACTCTTCTTGTTGGGTCCCATCTAAAAATTGTTATCAGAAGTTGGACAAGCTCTTGCGGGATTTTCTTTGGACTTCAAATAAACAAAAATAGGGGTTTCATAGAGTGGCATGGAATGTTTATTGTCTTCCTAAAAAGGCAAAGGGTCTGGGTTTATTTAACTGTCATTTTCAGGGGTTTGCTTTATGTGCTAAATGGATTGTTAGGGCACTTCAGGGTGATGAAGCTTGGAAATTTCTTGTACGACACTACATCTCTTCTGGCCTACCCTTTGGGAGGAAAGGGTGGCGAGGCCTGACCTTACAAACCATTTTGACATCTCCAGCCCCATTTAAAATTATAGGTTCTTTTGTGATGCAAAGTATCTGGAAGGCATGGGAAGCTTTCAAACCTAGGCTCCAATGGCAGGGTAAAGATAAATCTACCGGAGCTTCTATATCCACTCTAAGTCCTTGGTGGTCTCCTATAGTCACTTTAGAGGGCCTACCTTTGGCTCAAGTTCAATGGGTTAGAGCATTACACTTCTTCAAAAAGGGTATTGTAAAATTTTCAAATTTCTTTGATGCTCATACCAAGCATTGGTATTCTTGGGATCAGTTTTGCCAGAAGTTTGGTCTTAAGCCAGATGATCGAGCAACTTTTAATGTGGTTATCGACAACACTCATTTCTCTATTTGGCTACATTTTGGTAATAATTTTCAACAACATTGGTCATCTGATTGGTGTTGGCCTAATCATACTCCTCTGGTGAAATATAAACCTTCTTTAGGGTATCATATGTTGTCCCCTCATTCTCCTCTGGTTGATACTTTAAACCACCGTTGGGATCTAGTTTCTTCTCAATCTAGATGAAGCCTTCACTTTTCTGTGGTTTGGAAGTCCTATCTTGAACCTAAGCATTATTTTTTTGCTTGGAGTTTATTATATCAAGGCCTTCCCCTTGGTCATAGGTTACAATATATGGGGGTTGCTAATCCTGTTTGTGCTTTTTGTAAAGGTCCTGACAATTTTTTTCATGTGTTTTGGGCTTGTCAAATAGCCAAAAAAGCTTGGGATTGGGTTCTTTCTTTTTTCAATTCCTTTTTACTGGAGCAATGTGTAGACACCAAAACAGCACCAATCCGATTATGTGACTGCAAACACTGATCGCTTTGACAAACACAGCCCCCAGGGCAGCCCTCAGAGGTCAAACAGTGGTCCTAACCACTTTCATAGCAATTTTGTAAGGTCAAGAAGCAATTTGGCACATTTAGGCACTTTGTCCAGTATTCGTCTCACCCAGGGACGAATACTAACTGGGATTCGTCTCACCCAGGGACGAATTCTGAAATCGTCTCTGGTCAGGACGAATTCCAGGTTAAACGGGCAAAAAGAAAAATGCCGCCAAGTGGCAGCCAAGGACAGTCAATTATTGCCCCCTTCCATGCATGCGCGTGCAGGTGGGTAGGTTGGCAGTTGATGGACTGTCACAAGGGCAGTCATGGAAGCCCAAGTCAGGGAGGAGTCTCCTCCCCCTTGGGAAGGCATGGCCGCCACATGGCATCCCTGCATGCCCCTCCAAAGAGACCCCATGGGTCTATAAAATGGTGGCCTTTCCCACCCCAAAAAAGGACAGATTGGAGGCGATTTCAAGCAACGAAGTGTTGTCCAATTGAACACCTATTTGCACCTTTTTGATTCACCTTCTCACATCCACTAATCTCTTTCGCAAGGGAGGTTATTGGGTGGCTTTTGGAAGCGTGGATCCAACCCAAATCCAACATTTGACCACCTTAAACCACCAATTTGCCGACACCCCAATCCTAAGAGGTTTTGGGCCCATCCCTAGTGGATTGGCACCGAAATCAAGTGCCAACGGTGGGAGGCCCACTTGGGCACCCCCGCATTTTCAAAGTTTTCTTCTAAAGCATTTCTAGATCATTAGTTTATATTGCATTTCACGTTATTCTGTTTAGTTAGCTCATCGTTTCAATTTCATAACATTCTGATTATATTTTGTCATGCTTTTTGTCGCTTGGGTTTCCCTCTAACTTGCAGGTAGCGACATTGAATTCCCGAGGATAGAGGCCAAATTGGGAGAATCCGACCATCTGGGTCATCCCAAAATGGCCCCAATTACATAACCCCTCTGTTTGCAGGTGTTTTGGAGGTCCCGAGGTTCGACATTGGAGCGGCAGCAACTCGGCGCTTTAACACAGTGGAATTCGTCTCACCCGGGGACGAATAACAGCGAAATTCGTCCCGCCCAGGGACGAATTCCAGTCAAGAGCAGATTGGCCGACTGTTTCAATGGCAGTGGCCCTCTGGTAACTCCCTCTGTCCTTTGTCAAGTTTTTAGGTCATTTAGGTTTGCTTTATTCACTGTTTTAGGCAACTGTTCGTATGCATCTTTTATCAATTTCAAAGCATGAATTTTCCTTCTTATCACAGGTGCTACTAACGCCTTGTTTGTTTCTTTGATTGCAGGAGGAGCAACAAGAAGTGAGGATTCATCGGTGTAAGCGGCGGCAACATTTGGCCCGCCCATTTCAAATGTGGGCATGCGGAAGGAGGAAGACTAAGTCACAAATTGTAACAAAGACCAATTTAACGCTCCTAGCCCCTAAAAAGGGAGGAGACGTCTTTGTAACCGAGGATAAGAAATTTGAATAAAGAGGGCTGTGATTTCCTTAAATCTTTGTCTTTCATTTCCAATTTATCTCCTTTCATTTGTTTTTGTGCATAGGATTAAAGCGTTACATTTCGTCTTATATTGCATAGTTATAGTTTTCCTTTTGCTTCCGGAATCTCGTGCTTTCAGTGGCGATCACGGTGGGACCCTGTCCCCTGATTTTTAGATCAAATAACTGATCTTTGTTGTGTTTTTGTGCTTGATAGGTACAAGTTTTTAACGTAGACTGTTATTCGTCTCTGACTGTGACGAATATCTGACTGTAATTCGTCTGACCCTGAGATGAATTTTAAATTCGTCTCTGGCAGGGACGAATTCTGTTCTGTAATTCGTCTCACAGAGGGACGAATTCCTGCCTGTGAATTTTCAGAATAGAAGATCAGAAACAGCAAGTCCAGGCAGAAAAGAGGTAAAGTTCTAAACTGTCTTTGTCAATTTTTTTGATTTTTTGCTTTCCATTTTGTCAATTCTTGCGTGCTTAAAGAAAATAGTGGTTGATTGCATGTTTCATTTTTTTAAGTAAAATAAACCACACACACGTCACGTGGCACATTTTAAACCAAGGAGCTGGTCGTAAGACCCCAGCCCTTGAGCAAGACCAACGGTGGGTTCATCACCACCTTGGCTTAGCTTTGCATCCATTTCCCCGATTGTCACCGTTGTTAGGCGTAAATCCTGATGAAAGCTGACCGAGTGTCGCCGGGGTGATTCCCATGCGCGCGAGGATAAGTCTTCTATGGTAGGTGTCATTAACAGGACAATCCCCCTTCCGTACCGCCTATGTTCCACGTACCATCTGCTCTCACGTACCTATAGTTTCCCTCTCGTAAGGGCGGGTATATAGAGAGGTTGGTATATCGGTCCGACAATGGTATATTGAAGGGGCGACCATTTATGGGAGTCATATGAGCCAACATTATGCATTTAAACGTTCTTCCAAACTTGCAAAAACAACATAAAACATCAAAATGCACTAAACCAGTTTAGGACACACTACTAATCCTTAAAAGAGATAATCACGATTTTGTGTATGTGTGTGTTCATTTCTGCTTAGTGTAAACAAAAAGATAGATCATCATAAACGAGATAAAATCTGCTAGCTAGTAGAGAAGCACCACAATGGTGTACACCCGTAGCCAAGCCCAATCAAGGGCGGACGCTGCGGAAGGTGCACAAAGAGAGGGCGCTGGTCGCCTTCGCTTTAGCCCTGAGGACTTGGCCATACCGCCTTGGCGGTCTGGCCTACAAGAAAGTCCACATCGAGCCACTTCAAAAAGGACCTATTGGGAACCTCCTCATTGGGGTATGCCCATTCAACACAGCCCCTTTCGGGAAGATGCTTTACATGTAGATCTTAATGTAAGTAGACAACCGCCTCTTGAGGCTAGATCTGAGTGGCCGTAGCGCGATGAAGCGCTAGAGAGGCATAGTGTCCATGAGGAGAGACAACGTGAATACGCTACCTCTTCCTTGCCTCACATTCGAACAGAAAGACAAAATCCAGAGCGTAGGGCTCTTTACACAGGGCGAGCCAACTCCGCCCGCCCCTTTCAAACCCATGAAGGGGAGTACGAGGAAAGCCATCGCATTCCTCGAGGACAACAAACAACGTGGGAACCTTGCGTTTCCGCACCCGCTAGGTATCATGATCATACATCGAGGCCACAGCCTCAAGTAAATGTCGCCTACCTCGACAGAGGGAAGCAACCCATTGAAATTTTAGATCATCAAGATCAAGGCAAACACATAGGAAAAACATTTAAGCCTCCTGAGCAAAAGAGAGCAGACCAAGTTGACCCGGCAGTCGCCAGACATGCCGCCCGCCAAGCCCGAATCTCGTAGCTTGAGCAAGGTCATCAGGAGTTAGAGTACTTATACCGCCTGAATAAAGAGCGCATGCAGCGCGAAGTGGATGAGTTACGCTATAAACTACCTGAGAGGGTGCCAACCCCTCGCACCCATAGAGAAGAACAATATGAGAGGCACAATCCTTTGGTGCAGGACAGGTCTCCGCGACCTCGTCAAGCTTTGCCTCCGAGACCTTATAGACCCGAGAGGGAGGCCACTCCCCGAAACAATGATGGGTACCCTCAACGGGGACTCAATCAAGGTCATAGGCCTCGCCCAGAGACTCCTCAAGAATTTTATGAGGAGTACGAACCAGAAATAGAACGGGCCGAAATGCCCCATCAAGGCGGGAGGGCTGCCACTCGGCCACCCCCCCATAGGCCTCCAGTCTCCCATAACTCACAACGGGAGCAAACAAAAGAGGAAGAAATAAAATCTTCCGATGCATACAAGGCGCTATTAGAGCGTTTGGAGTCTATGGAGACAAAAGCTTCTGGGCATCAAAAACCCACGTTGCGTCAACTTCGCAGCCATCCAGTGCATCCCTCAGTGCCTACACCTCTTTACCCTGAACACTTCAAGTTGCCTCAATTGGCAGTTTTTAAAGGTGAAGAGGACGCACAAGAACATGTCACAAGGTTCCTAAGTCAATGCTTCGGCATCCAAGATAATGATGCATTGTTGCTTAGAACTTTCATAACCACATTCGCAGGCCCTGCCTCGGATTGGTTCACACAACTACCCAAACACAACATAAACAACCTAGATCAATTAGTAGATGCGTTTCTTGAACGCTTTGCCTTCAACACAAGAAAGAAGGCATCACTGAGTGATCTGGCCAGCCTCAGGCAATATGAGGAAGAAACAATGGCAGCATATGGGAATCGATGGAGGGCTTTGCTTTCTAAGCTACCCTACCGTCCCCCTATGTCTGATCTAACACAGATGTTTGCACGGAGTTGCTTAAAATCAATCTCTGGTCTATTGCTGTTGCAGCAATACGACAGCTTAGAAGAAGCTTTGGCGCAAGCCAGAGTTATAGAAGAGATTAAGATAGGCGAAGGCGCAATCGCCAAGCCTAAAAAGAAAGAGTGGAATAAAACCACTAAGACTGGGACAACGCAATCACAACCCACTGTGGTTAACCAAGTTGCGATAAATGCTCCCAAGCCTGTGCAAGAAATGCAGCCCCAAAAGGCTAATTACCAGGCAGTGCCTCCTAGTTATGAAAAAGATAATAAGAAACAGGAGCAGAATCAGCAGCGTCGCCCTAGGCGACAATTCACCCCTTACACGGAGTCCAGGGACTCCCTATTTGACCGCTTGTCAGCGGAAAACTTAGTCACCCTTCCCAAGATTCAAACTATAGACCCTAATGCTCCCAAGCCTAAGGGATATAGAGAGGAATTGTATTGTAGATTCCATAGGAGAAGGGGACATGATTTAAATGGATGCTGGAAATTTAAAGGATTAATCCAAGATCTGATCGACAATAGAACATTGGCCGTGGACAACCCCATAGCGCCAAACAATCAACAAATGGGGGTATTCAAGGACCCTTTGCCTGCCCACGAGGCACAGGCAAAACCTCTCCAGATTAACGAGGTGCGACAGAATCTTCCCATGCAAGGATTTGTGGGAATGATTAGCATAGTGACACGGAACAAAAAGTACCCAGCAGCTGCCCCCGAGGTAGCTACGAGGGAAGTTCCAACGACGTCGCAGCCTCAGCAATGCCCTGTGCAAGTACCTCCGCCTAGACCCGAGGTCACGATACGGACCAAACTCACGCAGAGTTTGCGGACCACATCGGCTAGGCTATCCATTTACGAGCTTATTCAACAGTCAACACCTCATAGAGAAGCTCTTATGGAAATATTAAAAGCCATCGAATTACAGCCTCACGAAGCAAATTCTTTCAACAACTTCGTGGGACATGTAAAGAGATGTACGGAGCCGGTCATCACCTTCGAGAGAGGATGAAGTCAAAGCAATATCGAATGACACGGCAGATCCACCCCTACACGTTGTTGCGCGGGTCAACGGGATCCCGTACAAGAGAGTGCTGGTAGATACTGGCTCGTCCAGTAACATCATTACCACGGCAGCACTAAAACATTTAAAGCTGCCAGCCTCTCATATCATAGCCTCCACGTACACACTGCGAGCTTTCAATGATGCAATATGCTCGATAGACGGCACATTTGTTCTACCTGTCCAGGTAGGACAAAAGACAATACCAACATTGTGCCATGTGTTGGAAGGCGAGATGGCTTACAATATACTGCTAGGGCGGCCTTGGATTCGGGACATGAAGTGTGTCCCTTCCATCGCTCACCAGTGCTTAAAGTATGCTTTTGAAGGAGAAATACATGTAGTCCCAATGGACTTAGAACCCTTCAAGTATTGCAATGCGGTACAACTAATGCCTCAATCGACCCTCCCTTCAACGCATTTGGATTTCCAGTTAAATCCATCTAAACAGGGTCCAATACCGCAGGCACCACTGGTGACCAAATCAGCAAAATCCCAACCGGGTGAGTCTTCATCATCTGCTCCTTCATTATCAACGCCACCTGTCATGGCCAAACAGAAGGACAAGGGAAAACAAATCATGGAAGAGGCTCCGCCCCTAGAAGAGGGGTTGCCCACAATATCAACGGTATCAACAGAGGAAACACCTAGCACTACGGAAGCTGAGATTCCTAAACCACCAAACATGGAATGGACTCAGGAAGGACTCCCGTTCCCTCCCTCCCAAGCATCAACAATCACTGTTGAAATGGCCAGCACGGGCCTGGGGGAGTATTTAGTGCAGAATGTTGTGGCAACGCCCGCATTAGAGTCAGTACAAGATATGGGGAGACCTCGCCTTCCCATAGGAACAGTTGTTCCTCTAGGTCACCCACCCAACCAGACAAATTTTGTGTATGGGGGCCTTGATCATGGTCTGGAACCATGCAAACAAAAGGAAGCAGACGAAGAGCCTTTTGTTGAAAACATCAACTATCTGTCAAACCCAGACTTTGCCCTAAAATATCTCGGCCAATGCAATTGGCATGGATATGGGCTAGGCAGATATGAGCAAGGGATGCGGGTCCTTTGCCAACCAAGATATCAGATGCCATATGATAAGTCAGGAGTAGGGTTCAACCACCCCCTGCCCTTAGACATCTTGGTCGAAAATATGCAAGGCCTAGAAATAGGCAACAAGGGGGGATTGGCACCAGATCCTTATGCCAACCCGAATACAGAATATACATTGGGAGACTACCTCCCATGGTCAACAAACACCCTTGGAAACAGTAGTAATCCCTCTCCTTTGCTAGAGAGAGGTGAAAGTTCGGACATTAATCCTCAAAGAGAACATCAACGGCTTTCGGACATCTTTTTGAAGCTATTCCCCTTAGAGGTTCCAGTTGAGTCAATACAGTGTCAAGAGGATCAGGTCCCTCCACCAAGAGTGGAACAACCGCAATGGGACCAGATTAACTTCCTGGAACAAGGAGAGTCTTCAACGTCGCAAGCAACAGTTGCTGAAGAGAATGAACATTTTTGGGTCTCCGAAAGTGATTCAGAAGATGAGACTGAGATGATCTATCTCAGACATGCGCGACGGAATTATCGCCCTTTAACTCATGAAGATCTAATGGGACAGATGGGCATACGGTTAGGGCATGAATGGTGGGTAGACCCAGCGAGGTGGGGACCAAGTGTTGGATCCATGGCTCCAAATTCACGATGAGCACCGTCCACCCCGAGACCCTATCATGACAACGGTGCCGAGGGAAGACCCTGTCCTCCTTTTCGCACATAGGGCCGATCCGTTCGTGCCCGTTCCCCTAGAGCCAGATCCAGAGTATAGGGAGCATCTAAAAGAATCAAGTTATCACACCCACGGTAATGGAGACCAAATTCATTCCATCCACATGATCTCCATTGATTTGACCGCACCCATCCGCAATCCGGCCGATCCAGCATGGTCATTGCATCTAGACATAGATGCCATCGACTGGGATCGCGTCAATTCACCTTTATCACCATCGAAGTACTGGCCTTTCGGTGAAATGCCTCATTTTACCCCAAGGACAACTCAAGATATTTTTCAGGCTGAAGAGGAACCCGAGGTTCCCAATGCAGATCTAAATTCAGCTAATGATATCCATTTGATCCCGACTCCACATCAGTTGGAGGACGGATCCCACATGTCAGTCGAGGAGACGACTGACGTAGATATCGGCATAGATCCAATGAATCCACAGATTCTAAAGTTGGGGGTAAGTCTTTCCCCCGAAGAGCAAGCCGACTACATTGCCCTTCTCAAAGAGAAGAAGGAGGTTTTTGCATGGTCGTATAAAGATATGCCAGGACTAGACCCGTAGCTAGTCACGCATAATTTAACGCTTGATCCGACAATCAAGCCTGTAAAGCAAAAACTACGTAAGATGCACCCAACAGTGGCCTTAATGGTCAAAGATGAATTGCAAAAGCTGTTGGATGCACAGTTTGTCATCTGCATGGATTATCCGCCATGGCTGTCCAACATGGTTCCCGTCAAGAAGCCCGACGGGAGGATTCGCATATGCACCGATTTTTGAGATCTCAACAAAGCGAGTCCTAAGGATGATTTCCCCTTGTCGAGCATCGACGCATTGGTAGACGCTACAGCAGGTCACGAAATGCTCTCCCTAATGGATGGTTTCTCGAGATACAATCAAATTCGTATCAATCCTGAAGACCAACTAAAAACGGCGTTCACAACGCCTTGGGGGACATTTTGTTATAAGGTCATGCCTTTTGGCCTTAAAAATGCTGGCGCTACCTACCAACGTGCCATGACATATATCTTCCATGATTACATGCACAAAACTTTGGAAGATTACATGGATGATTTGTTAGCCAAGTCTCTCTTGCGCTCAAATCATATCGATGACTTAAGCAAGATCCTCGATCGCCTCATGGAGCATAAAGTTAGACTAAACCCCAAGAAGTGCGTCTTTGGCGTCACATCTGGAAAACTCTTGGGTTTCATAGTCTCAAAGCGAGGAATCGAGGTGGACCCAAAGAAAGTCAAGGCAATCCTTGAAATGGTTCCCCCAACTACAATCAAGCAACTCAGAAGTCTGCAGGGAAAGGTCGCATCGATTAAACGCTTCATAGCGCAATTATCTGACAAGTGCCGACCCATGAACAAATTATTGCACAAGGGGGTTACATTTCATTGGGATGACGAGTGCCAGTCAGCCTTTGACGAGATCAAACAATACCTGGTTTCGTCGCCAGTATTGGCACCACCTAGACCAGGAGTGTCGTTCTACTTATACATCTCAGCTACTGAGGTGGCACTGGGTGCCATGCTAGCCCAGAAGAATGAACTTCACAAGGAACAGGCTACTTACTATCTTAGCCGCACCTTGGTCGGTTATGAACTTAACTATGCATACGTTGAGAAACTCCGCTTGGCGGTGGTGTTTGCTACCAAAAAGCTACGCCACTACATGCCGAGCAACACTACGTATGTTGTGTCTAAGGAGAATCCATTGCGATACATGATGAGTCGTACTTATCATAGTAGTCGCACGGCGAAATGGATCATGTTGTTGACGGAATTTGACATAGAGTTTATTGGACAAAAATCTATCAAAGGACAAGTCATAGCCGATCAACTAGCAGAGGCTCCTCTTGAAGACGATCAGCCTCCGGTCATAGAACTACCCGATGATGGGGTCTTCCATGTCTCAGAATCGCCAGATTCTGATGAGCCTGAGTCACGAGCCGACATAACCCTATTCTTCGATGGTTCTAAATGTGAGCAAGGTGGTGGCACGGGAATTGTATTCTTCACACCGCAGGGTGCTCCAATGCCCCTATCATTTAAATTAAACTTCCCATGCACCAACAACAATGCAGAGTATGAAGCCTTGCTCCTAGGTCTTCAGACAGCAATCGCCATGAACATCAAAAGACTGAATATCTTTGGTGATTCGCTGTTAATAGTCAATCAAGTCAAAGGGGTATATCAATGCAAATGCCCAATCCTGCAAGGCTTATAAAGCCCTCGTGGACAAATTCTTGGCAAAACTTGAGTGGTATGACATCGAGGCACTCCCTCGATCATCGAATCATTTTGCGGACACAATGGCCTCCTTGGGGTCACTAATTCCGCAAGACCTTTCCGGTGATATGACAACCATTCAAGTCAAAACCTTATCGCAATCCGCGATGGAGCGTGCAAGCTCAGACTTGACGCCAGGAATCCACATGATCCAGATTGAACCATCCTCGGATAAGTTCTCTCGAATCCGAGATCATCTGAAACGTGCCAATTGGGGGTCCTTGTTCTCCCCTACTCCCATTAATAGCAACACAACGCTATTCTTACAAGTTCTATCCCATTCAGCGTTTGCTAGGGATGAACTTCAAGAGGGATTGGCTGTTCATACTGTCGAGGTTTCTGATCAACAGGATCAGTATTTACCCATCGGAGACTACCTCAAGTTAGGTAATCTCCCACTTGGATTGACTCATGCCGCAAAATGAGCACTCAAGCAGAAAGCGGCTAAGTATGTCTTGATAGGAGACATTTTGTATCGTCGCAGCTATGAAGGAATCCTCCTTCGTTGCTTGGACCAGCAAGAGTCCACTTGGGCAGTCGCCCAAGCGCACGATGGTACATGTGGTGGCCACTTCAGTGGTATGGCCATTGCAAAGCGCATTCTTCGCATGGGCTATTATTGGCCATCTTTAGAGCGAGATTGTTGCACCTATGTCAAGAAGTGCGTGAAGTGTCAACATCATGCCAATTTGATGCACGTACCTTCTCAGGCCTGCTTGGCAATTCTCGCAGTGGGGCTTTGATCTAATTGGAAAGATCTCCCCTACGTCGTCAGGCCGTCACACGTTTATCATAACGGCCACAGAGTATTTTACCAAATGGGTGGAAGCGATTCCGCTTACCTCTACGATAGGACCCCGCATTGTGGAGTTCATTTTGCATAACATCATATGTCATTTTGGTATTCCATCCAAAATAGTCTCGGATAATGGGACGCCTTTCAAGAACAAAGACGTGCGTGCTTTGACCACAAAGTACAAGATTCAGCACAGCTTTTCAACACCCTATTATCCGCAGGCGAATGGGCAAGCAGAAGCGTCAAACAAAACGCTAGTTGCCATCCTTAAAAATACCATCACAGACAGTCATAAGGATTGGCACATTCAAATCCCACTTGCCCTATGGGCCTATCGCACTAGCATTCGGACACCCACTAGGGCCACTCCGTTTTTGCTTGTGTATGGCTCCGAGGCAGTCATGCCTCTAGAGTTGGAGATTCCTTCCCTATGCATATCAATGCAGGAGTTCATCGATGATGACTCTACGCGGCAGGCCCGGTTAGACCAGCTTACGTTGCTTGATGAACGACGCGTTAATGCTCTCGAGCATTTACGTATTTATCAAGAGCGACTTAAGAAAGCTTACAACATGAAAGTTCACCTGAGGGACTTTCGGGTTGGTGATTTGGTTTTGAAGGAAAACCAACAAAATTCCAGTTTGCCATCCCACCTAAGGGACAAGTTTGCGGCAAATTGGTTAGGTCCATATGTCATTGATAGCAAAATAGGACCCGGGACATACCGGCTAGCTTCTCTTGACGGTATCAAGGAAAAAGAACCCTTGAATATCAGTCATTTGTGACCATTTCATATCTAAGAGAGCCAAATCCCAAAAATGCTCCAAGGATTCTTGAAATCGCTTGGTCAATCCCAAAAGGCTCCAAGGATTCTTAAAATCGCTTGGTCAATCCCAAAAGGCTCCAAGGATTCTTGAAATCCTTGCTATAAAAGGATCCAACAAAATCGCTTGGTCAATCCCAAAAGGCTCCAAGGATTCTTGAAATCGCTTGGTCAATCCCAAAAGTTCCAAGGATTCTTAAATCCTAATCAACAAGACTCCAAGGATCTGAATCCTTGGTCAATCCCAAAATGCTCCAAGGATTTCCACAATCGCTTGGTCAAAAATCAAGAAAATTCAAAAACAACAAAAATCATCAAAAACAACAAAATTTTGCATCTCATTTCTAGGCATACTCAAATTCATCAATAGAGAGCTCTTCTCGCACTTCATCTTCATATTCACAAAAATCAATCCATCAAAAATACAAAAATACATAGATGCATTAAAGCATTGCATCCATACATTGCATATTTGTGGTCGTATAGGTCAAAGGCACCATAGGTTGTAATTGCTCCGCTAGTCCATCTTGTTCCACACTGTTCCATTTTACAAAAACAACAAAAACACCATGCATTGTTTTTACCACACTAGAGTCAGTGGTCTTTTAATGTATCAAGAGTTTTCGTGATTCAGTCATCATTTTGCTCTTTAGCCATGTAATGTATCAAGTCAGATAGATTTTACGAAGGTAGAGTTACACTTGAAATACACCTTGTTACGTAACATCCCAACACAAATTAAAACACATAAAAAATTCCCAAGTTGTGTGAACGAAAGATGAAACCTGCACAATAATCCAGGTCACCATAAGCGAAATGGTTATCTTGCTCATCCCCCGTGCGAATGACCCCAAGAATGCTGAGAGTTGGCAAAAGGACAAGCATCCTCCCTACCCAATTCCCTAAGAATCCCTAAAGTTCTCAATAGTTGCAAAACATCAAAAATTTGCAAAAAGTCAAAACATCAAAATTTGACATCCTACAGTGCACACATCAAAAGGCACAAACAATAGTGATTATCGTCACTCCATTTCCCCAATCCCTTGCTCAAAAGAAAAACAAATCAAAATAAACAGTGATCTTATCACTACAAACGAGCAAGTATCCCAATACAATTGAAGAAAAGAAGGGAGTTGAACTTGAATCCCTGGAACTCTCAAGGATTCTAAAAGGTCATGAGGCAAGCCTCAATACCGGTTTGGTTGATAGCCTATCAGTCACTGGCGGTAAACTTCTCACATGACGATATATCTATCACATTCACTTGTGTGTAGATCAATGTTTGCATGTGGATGAGCTAGCTTATGGTATCCTGGATAACACCGCAGACTAATCTAACTAAATACAACAAAGGAGTTAGTGGAGCTAATTAGGTGATCCTCAGTACAGGTTCGGTTGAAAGCCCATCTGGCACTAGCGGTATCCTGACAAATACCACATAAATGAACTCAATTGCACACACAGGGATGTGAAATAACTTGGTCAAAAACAAGTCCGATTCATACCTTGTTCAAAAGTCTTGTAAGATAAAGTACAGTCGTGGCTAGTGAGTTAAAACCGTTTGAGTCTCAGAAAACCTTAGCTACATTTCTAAACCAACTGCGCTACTTTTCATCCTTACAATACCATCAAAAAATACAAAAAGAGAAAACCACATGTATACATACAAGAGTCATACATCATAGCAATCGCCTAAAAGCGAAATAAAGAGCGTCTTAAACAGTCTATGGTGCCATAACCAATCATCACAAAATTCCATTCATCCACGTTGCATACCACATAAAAATCAAAAACATTTGCATTCATCATTTGCATACGCATTCATCAAAATAAATAAACATGCATACATCCATAGTCATTAGCCATCATGCATAACAAAAATCAAATCATCACATGTACACAACCAAAATAAAACCGGTATATATATATATATCGTCAAAAAATGCCCGAAGGCTACAAAACTGGTCCTCTGACCCCGCAATCATATCCAAAAACCCAACCTAAGGCGTCGACCACCATGATCACGCAGGATCGGTGCGACGGGAACTACCCCCCGTGGTGTGGGTCCTCTGGGACCCCGTAGGGCGGCTACTACTAGCCCCCGCATCACGCCTGCTACCGCCTCCCTCATCTAATCGCCTGCGACGAGATGATGCCGATTGCTCAGTCACACTATCCCTCGTTCGGCATGAAGATCCACTTCCCGAGGGCTCAGGTAGCCGCCCACCAAGGCGGATGACCTCCCTCTCCAAGTCTAGCCGATGCCGGAACCACTCTGCCTCCCGTCGATGGTAGTAAGATACCGCATCATCGCGCTGTGCCAGAACCCTATCCCGCTCTGCTAGCTGGGCCCGCAGGAGATCCCTCTCCCGTAGCGCATCCCCCAACTCCAGATCCCGTATCCGTAGCAGCTCTGTCAGTCACGCATTTTCAGCATGTATCTCAGACTCCATCTCCTCTGTATCTGCCTGACGTACAGGACTCTCTGGAACAGCAGCCTGCTCTAGCTCCCACTGCTCCTCCACGTCCTGCATGTCCGGCTGATCCGGAGCGCCCAAATCTACATCCTCATCCCCCACATCCACCATGTCCGCATCATCCAACGGACCTCCCCAATCATCCCCTACTGCCTCAGCACCCTCCACTGCCGCCTCTACGCCTCCTAGTGGCCCCTCCCCTCTCCATCGCCGCAGCACCCACCACGAGTCATACTCAATGGTAGTCCCGACGTCATCTACGTCCGGGACGTCAATCACCGCATCTGACTCCTCGCCCAATGGCACGGTGACCGGTGGATCTAGAGCCCTCTCATCTCCACGACGTCGATAGACCACGGGCTCACCAAGAAACCCCTGGCGCACCCCAAACTATCGTGTAACCCGGCTATACGAGAATAACTCATGCTCGGTCCCGTGTCGCCCGATCAACCACCGCTCCTTGCGTATACGTCAGAGCCACTCTCCAGCCTCAGGCCAGGCTGGGACAGTCCTGATAAGGGTGCCAAACCACATCCCCCAGAGTGAGCCGAGAGAAGGCATCAGTATAGTGCTCTACAACACCTGCCCATCGCCGACTCCGCCTTCTCCACGTAGACCGCCGCCACGAGCCGCATAGCCTATCTCCTCATCCTCCATCGCCGCCCGAGTCATCCATGGTAACCCGGTCGGCCTCTCAACTGCTATGTGCTGCCAACCCCAGCACTGCAGTAGATAACTACAGCTGACCCCCTTCCACTGCCGACAGCGGACCCCGTACAGCTCCCCGTAGAGCTGTGCCAATAGTGTCTATCCCCATCTCAAAATCAATGGTGCCTCTATCGGGCACTCTGCCAACTGCCACACCAAATCCAGCAGGTTCCACGGGAACCTCGTGCCTGACGAGTTAGGTAGTAGCATGTTAGAAATGAGGCCCATCAAGAATGCGTGCCTCACTCCTAACACCCCCCTCTCCTGCCACCATCCAACCAAAATCCCGCCAGCCTGGCAGTCCACCTCGGCTGTCTCCACTGGGTTCGCTACACCCAGCCGCTCCCCATGCCCAAAGCATCTCGTCAGCATAGCAGTCCGCTGATCACGCGGCGATGTCCTGATAGGTAGTCCATCTATCAGAATCCAAAGCAACTAATAGACATCCTCTAGAGTCACAGTCATCTCCCCGATCGGAATATGGAAGGTGTTGGTCCGCGGATCCCAAAGCTTGATCAGGGCCGTCAGATAGGCCTGATCCGGGACCACAGGCTCCAGTCGAGCCACCTGCTTGAGCCCAAGGGCATCAAGCCATTCCCAGTCATCATCAGACAGTGCTCCCCGTGCCTCAATAAAAGCAGCAGGTACACGGTACCGGCTCCTAACAACCTGCAAAAGAAAAAAAAAATTCAACAAAAAAATTAATTAAAATCATAGAAAAAGAAAACTGTACAAAAAAACAACAAACTTACAACTTTAAAAACAAAAATAAACTCTAGGAGGCACTTACAGGTTTCGCTTCGGCTCCACCGCTCGAACCAGTTTGTGCACTCATGATGGCAGGAAAAATTTCAGCAGCGCTTCGCTTCGCAGAATTACCTCCTCCTCCCAGAGCTCCAAAATCGCAAGAAAAATTTGACACAAATGAGCCCAAATTCAAGTTTTGGCCCTTAAATAGGCCTTTTGAGCTGGAATTCATCCTTGACTGGGACGAGCACTCTGGTTAGCACTCGTCCCACCCAGGGACGAATTCTACAACTGGAATTCGTCCCACCCTGGGACGAATTCAGGCCAAAAACTTCAAAAACATCAAAAAATGAACAAAAATGCACTAAAAACCAACAATAAATTTGCCCGATAAGAGTGCCGTTGCACTTGACATCCCGGGCATACAAAATAGACGTTGGGGTCACAAATTGTCATTATCCTACTCCCTAAGAAGGCTACTTTAGCCGGACCGCTCCATGGGAAGACGGATTTTCGCCAATTTCAGCTCCAAACAGCGTCGCAAAAAGGGTTAACACCCACCAAAAATAGGTCCAAATGTTGGAAAAATTGCACATGCTTAACGATAAACCATCTAAAGGCACCCTTGCACAAGTCATCTTGGGTCAAGCGACTCGTCGCTTTTCTCACGAAGGTCATTCCCTCATCGATTCGTCGCTTGAGGGGGTAGTCACACTTAGTCACCAATCAACAAGCACACACCCAATTAGGGAAAACGACATGCATTCAAAGAATCATTGACAAAGACAATTACGCTCCCCGCTTGGGGCAGTAAACAAGCAACAATCAAATTGATCAAACACTTGGCATTCGTGAATCATGAACACAAGGTTCCCCCGTGGACAAAAGGTTGCGCCCTTTGCCTAATCATGACTGATCAATGTCCAAGCTCAAGTCACACCTCACCAAAATAGGTTAATACTTGAAATCAAATTCCTTAGCTCGTCAGAAGCAAGGATTCAAGAATGCATGCCCTTTCCATGCTTGGGGCATCAAAAGTTGGTTAGGTTACCAAGAAACCCTAATCATTAGTGCTTTGGCTATCTATTTTTGCTCGGCGCTGCGCCATGCACAACGCATCCCAAAAAGGGGCATCTGTAGACACCAAAACAGCACCAATCCGATTATGTGACTGCAAACACTGATCGCTTTGACAAACACAGCCCCCAGGGCAGCCCTCAGAGGTCAAACAGTGGTCCTAACCACTTTCATAGCAATTTTGTAAGGTCAAGAAGCAATTTGGCACATTTAGGCACTTTGTCCAGTATTCGTCTCACCCAGGGACGAATACTAACTAGGATTCGTCTCACCCAGGGACGAATTCTGAAATCGTCTCTGGTTAGGACGAATTCCAGGTTAAACGGGCAAAAAGAAAAATGCCGCCAAGTGGCAGCCAAGGACAGTCAATTATTGCCCCCTTCCATGCATGCGCGTGCAGGTGGGTAGGTTGGCAGTTGATGGACTGTCACAAGGGCGATCATGGAAGCCCAAGTCGGGGAGGAGTCTCCTCCCCTTTGGGAAGGCATGGCCGCCACATGGCACCCCTGCATGCCCCTCCAAAGAGACCCCATGGGTCTATAAAATGGTGGCCTTTCCCACCCCAAAAAAGGACAGATTGGAGGCGACTTTGAGCAACGAAGTGCTGTCCGTTTAATTGCTTACTTGCACCCTTTTGGTTCACCTTCTCACATCCACTAATCTCTTTCGAAGAGGAGGTTATTGGGTGGCTTTTGGAAGCGTGGATCCAACCCAAATCC
Source organism: Wollemia nobilis (assembly GCA_028583015.1). Classification (NCBI taxonomy): domain Eukaryota; kingdom Viridiplantae; phylum Streptophyta; class Pinopsida; order Araucariales; family Araucariaceae; genus Wollemia; species Wollemia nobilis. The sequence continues at coordinate 98,044 of JAQPPZ010015105.1, forward strand.
AACATTTGACCACCTTAAACCACCAATTTGCCGACACCCCAATCCTAAGAGGTTTTGGGCCCATCCCTAGTGGATTGGCGCCGAAATCAAGTGCCAACGGTGGGAGGCCCACTTGGGCACCCCCGCATTTTCGAAGTTTTCTTCTAAATTATTTCTAGATCATTAGCTTATATTGCATTTTACGTTATTCTGTTTATTTAGCTCATAGCTTCAATTTCATAACATTCTGATCATATTTTATCATGCTTTTTGTCGCTTGGTTGTCCCTCTAACTTGCAGGTAGCGACATCGAATTCCCGAGGATAGAGGCCAAATTGGGAGAATCCGACCATCTGGGTCGTCCCAAAATGGCCCCAATTACATAACCCCTCTGTTTGCAGGTGTTTTGGAGGTCCCGAGGTTCGACATTGGAGCGGCAGCAACTCGACGCTTTAACACAGTAGAATTCGTCTCACCCAGGGACGAATAACAGCAGAATTCGTCCTGCCCAGGGACGAATTCCAGTCAAGAGCAGATTGGCCGACTGTTTCAATGGAAGTGGCCCTCTGGTAACTCCCTCTGTCCTTTGTCAAGTTTTTAGGTCATTTAGGTTTGCTTTATTCATTGTTTTAGGCAATTGTTCGTATGCATCTTTTATCAATTTCAAAGCATGAATTTTCCTTCTTATCACAGGTGCTACTAACGCCTTGTTTGTTTCTTTGATTGCAGGAGGAGCAACAAGAAGTGAGGATTCATTGGTGTAAGCGGTGGCAACACTTTGGCCCGCCCATTTCGAATGTGGGCATGCGGAAGGAGGAAGACTAAGTCACAAATTGTAACAAAGACCAATTTAACGCTCCTAGCCCCTAAAAAGGGAGGAGACGTCTATGTAACCGAGGATAAGAAATTTGAATAAAGAGGGCTGTGATTTCCTTACATCTTTTCTTTCATTTCCAATTTATCTCCTTTCTTTGTTTTTGTGCATAGGATTAAAGCGTTACATTTCGTCTTATATTGCATAGTTATAGTTTTCCTTTTGCTTCCGGAATCTCGTGCTTTCAGTTCTATAGACACCAAAACAACACCAATCAGATTATGTGACTGCAAACACTGATCACTTTGACAAACACAACCCCCAGGGCAGCCCTCAGAGGTCAAACAGTGGTCCTAACCATTTTCATAACAATTTTGTAAGGTCAAGAAGCAATTTGGCACATTTAGGCACTTTGTCCAGTATTCGTCTCACCCAGGGATGAATACTAACTAGGATATTATAGTTTACATAATATGTAAACAACCTAGATCAATTAGTATTCTCTGCATCTACTAAAAAAACAATGCTTTGGTTCAATATTTTAATTATAGTTTTTTATAACCATTTTATTTATTTTTTAAATATTTTAATAATCTTATATCACAATATTAAATTTAAAACTTAAAAGTAAGATAATAAATATTATTTTGAAATTGTATGTAGGACCATCATAGCTTACACTAACCAAATAAAAAAAATATTAAGATCTAAATTTCAGCATTTTAATTGTATAGTCTATTATTACTATTTTAATTTTTTTTAAATATTTTAATAATATTATATTACAATATTAAAGTTAAAACTTAAATTTAAAATAATAAATATTATTTTAAAATAGTATGTAGACACATAGATATTAACGTGGAACCAAATTCCAATAATGTGAAATATGGTTAAAATTAAATTTAAGATAATACTTAAATTTAAGATAATAAATATTATTTTTAAATAGTATGTAAACACATAGGTATTAACATGAAATGAAATTCTAATCATGTGAAATACAACTAGGGGCATAATCCTCTTACCATTATTATGATTCAATTCAACTAATAAATACTACAATTTATTAGTATAAGATTGAAATTTTAAGTTTTAATTTTTTTATATTTTAATTGGCTACTTTATTATTATTATTTTAATTTTTTTAAATCTTTTTAATATTCTTATATTTATAAGAATTTATAATATTAAATTTAAGATATATAATATTTAAAGTATTATATATATATATTAGGTAAGAGAAGGGGTTTTAAAAGATATTCAAATCTAATACATATGGGATTGAGAAAGACCAAGAGATAATGCATCATTCTTATAGAAAATAGTCTTTGAGTAGAACAATATTCATATCTCAAAAGAAAAGCAAAGTAGGAAAACAAATTGTTGCAATACCCAAAGGGATATCACAACCAAAATTCCTAAAACAAAAACAAAGTGGAAAAAAAGTTGTTGTAATATCCAAAGCAAGATCACAAGATACAATAGAGAAGCTCGCTACCCTCTATGAAGACCCCACACACTAAAGGAAAACCTCTACATATACCGCCCAAAAAACATGATGCCTTGAGAAGACACGACTCCCAATCAACTAGAACCCATTGTACACAAAGTATATATAGATGGCACCAAATCCCTGCTAGGAAGAAAACATCAAAAAATAAGAGGCTCCAAAAAGCATAGGAAATATCACCCTAGCCTCCTAAACTTCCATAACCAACACCCACAACTAACCATTATCATCCATAGTTAAATTTTTAACACTTTGAGGAAATTTTATCATCTAAACAAAGAGGTCTTGTTGCAATAGCCCAATATTCACCATCAAGTTTACCGATTTTTTCCTTCATGAAAAATATGTTGAATTTGAGCCTTCGATCTTGAAGGAAAAATTTGTACTTCTTCTGCCATGATATTTGCTATCTTCCAGTGTAAGGTGCAAGACTTCTTGACTAGATTAAAAATATTTAACGATTCCCCTTCCACTATAACTTTATTAAAACCCAAGGATTCCACCAACAAGAGGCCTTTAAGGAGTTCTCTAACTTTCACAGAATGGGTGGCCTGGACTGAATTTTTTTTGGCAAAGGTACCTAGTAGATGTCCTTTATCATTTCTAAGTACACCACTTAGTATCGTTAAAGTTTATTTTAACCCAATCCATAGGGGAAGAGGACCAAAAAACCGAGGATATCAAAGAGGGAGGAGGTGGGTCATTAGACATAGTTTGTTGAGGCAAACCAAGTTTAAGATTTACCAAGGCTTCATTAAGGAACCCACCATGCAGATCTAAGAAATTAAAGGTCACATTCTCCACAGATGCTCAAGTTTATACCTAATAGATGTTGTACCCCTTTAAATCCATAATCAACATTCTACTCCATCTCCACCACATCCCAACTACTAATCCCCACCCCATACTACATTGACCACTTTAAAATAGATGCTATTGTGGTTTAAAATCTAACAATATTGACCATACCTTATGAAATGTAGGTCATGCAAAAATAGATTAAAAAGTTACAAATGTGCTCAACTAGCTATGAGTATAACAAACCCACTTATAGTGAGTTGTTCTCAAAACCTATTCATCCCTCTATGATCATGCCATAATACCCCTCCAAATTTGAATTTCCTAATTTCAAAAAATTTAAATGTAAGACCATCAAGAATATTTGAGCAACTATCAATTTTTATACTACCAAATCAGTGTTAGTGATACCCTAATACTCAATACCTTCCCTTAGTTTCTTGGGGTTCCAACACTAAGTTGGTATAGTAACTTGCCTAGGCATAGTCTATACACATTTGAACAGCTAGCCAATACCTTCTTGGAGCACTTTTTTATCAACATAAGGAATAAAATATCATTACCATACCTATATAGTCTATAACAATTTGATGTCGAGCCTATCCATCATTATGTTGTAATATGGAAAACAATTGCTAATTAGATATCCTTTCCCATCCCCTAACCTGAGCTAGTTAAGGTATTTGCAAGGAGTTGCATTAAAGTCATCTTAGGTAATTTACAAATGCAACAACATGGCTCCTTCCGGGAGGCAACTACACATGCCAAATTAATAGAGGAAGTCAAAATTTAGAAAGGGAAGATCAAAGTCTATAAGAATCCAGACTATATCCCAAATTTATTCAAGTAAGGGAAATTGTAATCCAAATTGAGAAAGATCAAATCCTATAAGAATCCAGGACTATACCCCAATGTTGTGCACTTGTCCACCAAGTTTGGGGACCATATTGAAACTCAAAACCCTAGCCTCACATTTGTTGAAGTCTAATATTTTGAATACAATAAGACATCAATATTCCTTTAAAAACTTTAATATCTTCATATTCTTATGTAAAAAAATTATAAAATTCTTCTCCTAATAAACATTCCACAATAAAATTTTAACTCTCCCTAATAGTTTTTAGGATTATTTTTAGGCCCATGAAGCTAATACATTATATCCTCCATGCATACCTAGCATATTTTTATTATTCTAGACTCTTCTTATACTATTACTCATTCATTAATTTTTAAAATAAATATTAAATAAAACTATGCATCAAAAAATAAATTATCGAGCTTTGGCCTCTCACAAAGCTCTCTGTGAGAGGTTCAAGATTCAAATCCCACTCGATATGACGGAATAAAAATCTCTCATAAAAACATGTGTAAATTTATTAAAAGAACTAATAATCACATAAAACTAAATTACAATATCATTTTTTAAATACAATTTAAAAAAAAAAAAAAATTATTTTTATATTAATTTAATCACATAGCTAAAATTTAATATCCAAAAATTTAAATTTTAATATAATCTACATTATTATATATCTTAAATATTAAATGAATAACTCTACAATAACAAAGGACATATTAGCATAGCCATACTTGGGATTCTCATCGAAATATAAAAAAAAATGGCATGTAAGAGTGAAAATTGGCATGTAAGAGTGTAGTGTGGAACCGTTGTTGCTAAGAGTGTTAAGAAGCCTCGTACCTGTTAACCATAAAAATGCATATGATGACTAGGGTTTCGGATTTGAGTCGTGCGCGCTTTTAAGTTGTAGATGTTGCAAACCATTTAAATAAGCGGTCAAAGAAACCTCATGGTAAGTGCTTCGGATAAAATAGTATGTTCAGCGTTATTACACTGGACCCAAAATACATATCACTGGGATGCCTAAGAAATCGTTAACATTTTGGTTTGACCGTCTCCGCTACTAGCTTTCTTTTGTCTGTATGCGCACGCCTGCAAACGCCGGCCTTACGATCCTATCCTTATAAATTTCAGTATATATAGATTATACAAGGCTACTTCCTATTTCCATCCAAGCTATTATTTCTTTTGTGTTTGAGTTTTTAACCAGCTGCCTCTACGGTTTTAATTGAACATGGCAATTGCCGTAGCGTCCATTACAGAATTTAGGGTGGACATACTATCTACTTCAATAGTGCAGTCACCTGTTCCATCTCCACAATCATGGCTCAAGGGTTCCAACATTGACCTAACTGTTCCGCCCATAATCCCTGGCCACTCCTTCGTATATAAATGTTTCACTGGTAAAACATACGGAGAGCTGGTGGGCTCGATGAAGAAGGCCCTTTCTGAGACGCTGCTCCTATATTATCCGGTGGGCGGAAGGTTTAAACTCGAGAGAAATGACCAAGCCAAGGTGTTCCATTCACTGAAGCCCTACGTAGCCATACCCTTCTGTTGTGGATGACACCAAGCAAACCCCTAGAAAACCAAATACAAAAAATAAATTAGATATGACTTTATTAAATTTACACGTTGACAATTTTACACTCCCATAATTATTTGAAAAGAATGAATGTTGCAATAAGAGAGCTTCCGTAACAGTTTTTAACAGTTTTTAATAGTCGTTTTAAAAGCACCCTTCCATAACCGTCTCCAATAGCCTTTTGAAAAACAAGCTTCCATAACCGTCTGCAATAACCGTTTGAAAAGCACGATTCCATAACCGTCTCCAATAACCGTGTGAAAAACACCCTCCTATAGCCGTTGAAAAAAAAGTACGCTCCAATAGCAGCGTAGCCTTTTGAAAATCATTATTTAATTGTTGTCTGATTTGGTTTCCTTCTTATTTTGATCTTCCTGCTTTGGGTTGGGCTCCCTCGTGGTTATTTACTTTTTTTAATGAATTAAAGGAGAACAATGGAAAAATTCTTTTGAGGATAAGCAAATAACTTAGGGTTAAACTACTACCTTACTTTTCTAACTGTTAAATTAGTTGACTAAAGATACATTCCCGCAAAGTACTCTAGGTTTCTGCATCTCAGGATTGGAAGTTGGAGCGAAAAGGGAAGAGCATAAAATTGATATGGTCATCAGAGGTGGTAAAGGTTTACGGTTGCTTCGTTCTACAAACAATAAAATTAAGATAGGTGGATAGATGTTTCATTTTCTTGACTTTAATTCATTGTTATCTTTTCAAGTAAAAGGGAATGGAACCAAAATATTTAATATGAAAACTTCTTTGAAATGTTATGGTTGTTAGAAATATGACCACTTGAAGAGATATTCTATCATCCAAGATTCAATTCTTATAATGTTTGACTGTACCTAGGGTTTGCACCCCTTTCATAAAGAGTGTAGTCAAATATGCCACTCGAATCCATAGCATCTATAGATTATCATCTTTGATTCAATATAAAGTGTAATGATTATAATTATTTTGATAATATAATACTTTAAACCTAATTTAACATTAGAATTTTAATTTAAATTTTATATTATAATCTAGTTTTTACTAATTTTATATTTTTATGTCGGCTATCTATTAGTATAATATCAAAATTTGAGATATCTTCATGGGTAGAGTATTTGGAAAATGCTTTGGGCCTACTCAGGGTACATTCCCACCATGTTGGATATGCAACAATAGAAGGCAAATATCCTGTGTGTTGGCTCCATTTTCTCTATGCTCAAACATATGGAGTGTTGGCTCCATTTTCTCTATGCTCAAACGTATTAATATATTAATTATTCAACATCCTTGTGATTGATGCCATGTATTATACCGATTCCCACTGCCTTCACCTAAAAAATTACTTGTGTGTTGGCTCCATTTTTTCTATGCTCAAACCTATGGATTTATTAATAATTCCACCCCCTTGTTTGTGATTGATGCCATGTGGTATACCCTAAATGTAGGTTTTTAGGGCTTCTAAACTACCCAATATTTTTTCCTATTTATAATTATAGCTCTCAGCTCTAAGGGATATCATGTTTGGGATGATAATACTCAGAGTACATTAACCAAATAAAAATATTGACATTTTAATTTCAATATTTCAATTGTAGTTTTTTATAACCATTTTATTTATTTTTTAAATATTTTAATAATCTTATATCACAATATTAAATTTAAAACTTAAACGTATGATAATAAATATTATTTTGAAATAGTATGTAGAACCGTCATAGCTTACACTAACCAAATAAAAAAAATAAGATTTAAATTCCCATTCCCACTGCCTTCACCTGACAAATTACCTGTGTGTTGGCTCCTTTTTTCCTATGCTCAAACCTATGGATTTATTAATAATTCAACCCCCTTGTTTGTGATTGATGGCATGTCGTATACCCGAGTGGGACAGCTATGGCTAGCCTTAAATCTAGGTTTTTAGGGCTTCTAAACTACCAAACATTTTTTTCTAAGGAAGACAACACCACTGTTTAGGCTTTGGCTCTTTTTCAGGAGGTGCAACGTTCAAACCACAAGGTGGACGAGTGTGTGAGGGAGTCGATGTGTGGTGGTTGTGTTAAATTTCCTATTGATAAGCATAGCTCTCAAATCTAAGAGAGATCATGTTTGGGAGGGTAATACTTAGAGTACATTAACCAAATAAAAATATTGACATTTTAATTTCAATATTTTAATTGTAGTTTTTTATAACCATTTTTTTTTAATATTTTAAAATCTTATATTACAATATTAAAGTTAAAAATTAAATGTAAGATAATAAATATTATTTTGAAATAGTATGTAGAACCATCATAGCTTACACTAACCAAATAAAAAAAATATTAAGATTTAAAATAGTATGTAGACACATAGATATTAATGTGGAACCAAATTCCAATAATGTGAAATACGGTTAAATTTAAAAATTAAATTTAAGATAATACATAAATTTAAGATAATAAATATTATTTTTAAATAGTATGTAGACACATAGGTATTAAAATGGAATGAAATTCTAATCATGTGAAATACAACTAGGGGCATAATCCTCTACCATTCTTATGGTTCAATTCAACTAATAAATACTACAATTTATTAGTCTAAGATTGAAATTTAAATTTTTACTTTTTTAATATTTTAATTGGCTAATTTATTATTATCCAAATTGAGGAAGATAAAAGCCTATAAGAATCCAAACTATACCCCAATGTTGTGCATTGGTCCACCAAGTTTGGGGACCATATTGAAACTCAAAACCCTAGCCTCACATTTGTTGAAGTCTAAGATTTTGAATACTATAAGACATCAACATTCCTTTAAAAACTTTAATATCTTCATATTCTTATGAAAAAAATTACAAAATTCTTCTCCTAATAAATATTCCATAATACTCTTTTAACTCTCCTTAATAGTTTTTTGGGTTATTTTTAAGCCCATGAAGCTAATACATTATATCCTCCATGAATACCTAGCATATTTTTATTATCTCGACTCTTCTTATACTATTACTTCGTTCATTAATTATTAAAATAAATATCAAATGAAACTATGCATCAAAAAACAAATTATCGAGCTTTGGCCTCTCTATGAGAGGTTCAAGATTCAAACCCCACTCGATATGAGGGAATAAAAATCTCTCGTAAAAACATGTGTAAATTTATTAAAAAAACAAATAATCACATAAAACTAAATTACAATATCATTTTTAAATATTTATTTTTTTCAATATGATTTTTTTAAAAATATTTTATTTATTTATTTTAATTTAATCATATAAGAGTCTATTTACTATTGCTAAAATTTAATATCCAAAAATTTAAATTTTAATGTAATCTGCATTATTATATATCTTAAATATTAAATGAAGACCTTCATGACCCAATAATAACTCTACAATAACAAAGGACATTAGCATAGCCATGCTTGGGATTCTCATCGAAATATAAAAAAAATTGGCATGTAAGAGTGTATTGTGGAACCGTTGAATGTTGCTAAGAGTGTTTAGAAGCCTCGTACCTGTTACCCATAAAAATACATATGACTAGGGTTTCGCTTTTAAGTCGTAGATGTTGCAAACCATTTAAATAAGCGGTCAAACAAACCTCATGGTAAGTGCTTCGAATAAAATAGTATGTTCAGCGTTATTACACTGGACTCAAAATACATATGACAGGGATGCCTAGGAAATTGTTAACATTTTGGTTTGACCGTCTCCCCTACTAGCTTTCTTTTGTCTGCATGCGCACGCCTGCAAATGCCGGCCTTACGATCCTATCCTTATAAATTTCAGTATATATAGATTATACAAGGCTACTTCCTATTTCCATCCTAGCTATTATTTCTTTTGTGTTTGAGTTTTTAACCAGCTTCCTCTACGGTTTTAATTGAACATGCCAATTGCCTTAGCGTCCATTACAGAATTTAGGGTGGACATACTATCTACTTCAATAGTGCAGTCACCTGTTCCATCTCCACAATGCTGGCTCAAGGGTTCCAACATTGACCTAACTATTCCGCCCATAATCCCTGGCCACTTCTTCGTATATAAATGTTTCACTGGTAAAACATACGGAGAGCTGGTGGGCTCGATGAAGAGGGCGCTTTCTGAGACGCTGCTCCTATATTATCCGGTGGGCGGAAGGTTTAAACTCGGGAGAAATGACCAAGCCAAGTTGTTCCATTCACTAAAGCCCTACGTAGCCATACCCTTCTGTTGTGGATGACACCAAGCAAACCCCTAGAAAACCAAATACAAAAAATAAATTAGATATGATTTTATTAAATTTACACGTTGACAATTTTACACTCCCATAATTATTTGAAAAGAATGAATGTTGCAATAGGAGAGCTTCCGTAACAGTTTTTAATAGCCGTTTAAAAAGCACCCTTCCATAACCGTCTCCAATAACCGTTTGAAAAACAATCTTCCATAACCGTCTCCAATATCTCCAATAACCGTTTGAAAAACAATCTTCCATAACCGTCTCCAATATCTCCAATAACCGTGTGAAAAACACCCTCCTATAGCCGTTGAAAAGAAAGTACGCTCCAATAGCAGCGTAGCCATTTGAAAATCATTATTTAATTGTTGTCTGATTTGGTTCCCTTCTTATTGTGATCTTCCTACTTTGGGTTGGGCTGCCTCGTGGTTATTTAATTTTGTAATGAATTAAAGGAGAACAATGGAGGAACGATTCCGTGGATAAACAAAAAAAACTTAGGGTTAAACTACTACCTTACTTATCCTAACTGTTAGATTAGTTAACTAAAGACACATTCTTGCAAAGTACTTTGGATTTCTGCATCTCAAGATTGAAGGTTGAAGCAAAAAGGGAAGAATATAAAATTGATATGTTCATCGTTACAGAGGTGGTAGAGGTTTGTGGTTGCTTCATTCTACAAACAATAAAATTAAGATAGTTGGATAGATGTTTCAGTTTCTTGATTTTAATTAATTATTATCTTTTTAAGTAAAAGGGAATGGAACCAAAATATTTAATATGAAAACTTTTTTGAAATGTTATGGTTCTTAGCAATATTTAATCATCCAAGCTTTGATTCTTATAATGTTTGACTGCACCTAGGGTTTGCATCCCTTTCATAGAGAGTGTAGTCAAATATGCCACTCTAATCCATAGCATCTATAGATTATCATCTTTGGTTCAATAAAAAGTGTAATGATTATAATTATTCAATAATATAATACTTTATTCCTAATTTAACATTAGAATTTTAATTTAAATTTTAGATTATAATCTAGTTTTTTTTAATTTTATATTTTTATGTTGGCTATCTATTAGTATAATATTGAAATTTGAGATATCCTCATGGGTAGATTAGTTGGAAAATGCTTTGGGCCTACTAAGGGTCCATTCCCACCATGTTGGATATGCAGCCATAGAAGGCAAATATCCTGTGTGGTGGTTCCATTTTCTCTATGCTCAAACATATGGATATATTAATTATTCAACATCCTTGTGATTGATGCCATGTGTTATACCCATTCCCACTGCCTTCACCTGATAAATTACCTATGTGTTGGCTCCATTTTTCCTACGCTCAAACCTATGGATTTATTAATAATTCAACCCCCTTGTTTGTGATTGATGCCATGTGGTATACCCGAGTGGGACAACTATGGCTAGCCATAAATCTAGGTTTTTAGGGCTTCTAAACTATCCAATATTTTTTCCTAAGGAATGCAACGCCAATGTTTAGGCTTTGGCTCTTCTTCAGGAGGTCCAACGTTCAAACCACGAGGTGGATGAGTGTGTGAGGTAGTCGATGTGTGGTGGTTGTGTTAAATTTCCTATTGATAAGCATACCTCTCAGACCTAAGAGAGATCATGTTTGGGAGGATAATACTTAGAGTACATTAATCAAATAAAAATATTGACATTTTAATTTCAATATTTTAATTGTAGTTTTTTATAACCATTTTTTTTTTAATATTTTAATAATCTTATATCACAATATTAAATTTAAAAATTAAATGTAAGATAATAAATATTATTTTGAAATAGTATGTAGAACCATCGTAGCTTACACTAACCAAATAAAAAAAATATTAAGATTTAAATTTGAGTATTTTAATTTAATAGTCTATTATTACTATTTTAATTTTTTTTTTAATATTTTAATAATCTTATATTACAATATTAAAGTTAAAACATAAGTTTAAGATAATATATATTATTTTAAAATAGTATTTTGGAGGATAATACTTAGAGTACATTAACCAAATAAAAATATTGACATTTTAATTTCAATATTTTAATTGTAGTTTTTTATAACCATTTTTTTTTAAATATTTTAATAATCTTATATCACAATATTAAATTTAAAACTTAAATGTAAGATAATAAATATTATTTTGAAATAGTATGTAGAACCATCATAGCTTACACTAACCAAATAAAAAAATATTAAGATTTAAATTTCAGTATTTTAATTGTATAGTCTATTATTATTATTTTAATTTTTTTAAAAATATTTTAATAATATAATAATTCCAATAATGTGAAATACGGTTAAATTTAAAAATTAAATTTAAGATAATAAATATTATTTTTAAATAGTATGTAGACACATAGGTATTATGAAATTATAATCATGTAAAATACAACTAGGGGCATAATCCTCTACCATTCTTATGATTCAATTCAACTAATAAATACTACAATTTATTAGTATAAGATTGAAATTTAAAGTTTTACTTTTTTTATATTTTAATTGACTAATTTATTATTATTATTTTAAATTTTTTACATATTTTCAATAGTCTTATATTTATGATAATTTATAATATTAAATTTAAGATATATATAATATTTAAAGTATTTATATATATATATATATATATATATATATATATATATATATATATATATATATATATATATATATATATATATATATATATATACTAGGTAAGAGAAGGGATTGTAGGTGAGATGGATAGAAGAGGGGAATCCTCCAAGGGAGGTCCCAGGATGAAATCTCCACCCTACCAAAAAGCTGAATTGGGTATCTAATATCCAATTGATAATGTTGGTGCAGACAGGATCGGATGCGACCCCCGAGTGACTTTGACTGTTTAGAAGCCCCTGTTCGTGGGCGGCTTCGTAATGGGTTTTTCGCTTTTAAAAAAAAAAGAGAAGGGGTTTTAAAAGATCTTAAAATATAATACATATGGGATTGAGAAAGAGCAAGAGATAATGCATCATTCTTATAGAAAATATTATTTGAGCAAAAAAATATTCAGATATAAAACTAGTACCAAACTTCCCAAAAGAAAAGCAAAGTAGGAAAACAAATTGTTGCAATACCCAAAGGGATATCAAAACCAAAATTCCTAAAATAAAAATAAAGTGGAAAAAAACTTGTTGCAATATCTGAAGGGAGATCACAAGATACAATAGAGAAGCTCGCTACCTTCTAGGAAGACCCCACACGCTAAATGAAAACCTCTACATATACCACCCAAAAGAACATGATGCATTGAGAAGACAAGACTTCCAATCAACTAGCACCCATTGTACACAAAGTATATATAGATGGCACAAAATCTCTGCTAGGAAGAAAACATCAAAAAATAAGAGGCTCCAAAAAGCATAGGAAATATCCCCCTAGCCTTCTAAACTTCCATAACCAACACCCACAACTAACCATGATCATCCATAATTAAATTTTGAACACTTTGAGGAAAAATTATCTTCCAAACAAAAAGGTCTTGTTGTAGTAGCCCAATATTCACCATCAAGTTTACCGCTTTTTTCCTTCATGAAAAATACATTGAATTTGAGCCTTCGATCTTAAAGGAAAAATTTGTGCTTCTTCTGCCATGATATTTGTTATCTTCCAATGCAAGGTGCAAGACTTATTGACTAGCTTAAAAATATTCAATGGTTCCCCTTCCACTATAACTTTATTAAAACCCAAGGATTCCACCAATAAGAGGCCTTTCAGGAGTGCTCTAGCTTTCACAGAATGGGTGGCCTAGACTGAAATTTTTTTGGCAAAGGCACCAAGTAGATGTCCTTTCTCATTTCTAAGTACACCACCTACCACACAAGACTCAGGTTCCCATTATAAGTACCATTCAAGTTTATTTTAACCCAATCCATAGGGGAAGAGGACCAAAAAATTAAGGATCTCAAAGAGGGAGGAGGCAGGTCATTAGACATAGTTTATTAAGGAAAACCATGTTTAAGCTTTACTGAGGATTCATTAAGGAACCCACCATACAGATCTAAGAAACAAAAGGTCACATTCTCCACAGATGCTCCAGTTTGTACCCAATAGATGTTGCAAACTTTACATCCATAATCAACATTCTACTCCATCTCCACCACCTTCCAACTACTACACCACCACCCCACACTACGTTGACCACTTTCAAATGGATGCTCTTGTAGTTCAAAATCTAACAATGTTGCCCATACCTTATGAAATGTATGTCATGCAAGAATAGATTAAATAGTTACAAATGTGCTCAACTAGCTATGAGTATAACAAACCCACTTATAGTTAGTTCTCAAAACCTATTCATACCTCTATGATCATGGTATAATACCCCTCCAAATTTGAATGTCTTAAGTTCAAAAAAATTAAATGTAAGAAGGACCATCGAGAATATTTGAGCAACTATCGATTTTTCTACTACCAAATTAGTGTTAGAGATATCCTAATACTCAATACCTTCCTTTAGTTGCTTGGGGGACCAACACTAAGTTGGTATAGTAACTTGCCTAGGCATAGTCTATACACATTTGAATAGTTATCCAATGCCTACTTGGAGAACTTTTTGATCAACATAAGGAATAAAATATCATTACCAGACCTATATAGTCTATAACAATTTGATGTCGAGCCTATCCATCATTATGTTGCAAGATGGAAAATAATTACTAATGAGATATCCTTTCCCATTCCCTAACCTGATCTAGTTAAGGTATTTGCAAGGAGTTGCATTAAAGTCATATTAGGTAATTTGCAAATGCAACAAAATGGCTCCTTCAGGGAGGCAACTACACATGCCAAATTAATGGAGGAAGTCAAAATTCAGAAAGGGAAGATCAAAGTCTATAAGAATCCACTATATCCCAAATTTATTTAGTAAGGGAAATCGTAATCCAAATTGAGGAAGATCAAAGCCTATAAGAATCCAGACTATACCCCAATGTTGTACACTGGTCCACCAAGTTTGGGGATCATATTGAAACTCAAAACCCTAGCCTCACATTTGTTCAAGTCTAAGATTTTGAATACTATAAGAGATCAACATTCCTTTAAAAAATTTAATATCTTCATATTCTTATGTAAAAAAATTACAAAATTCTTCTCTTAATAAACATTCCAAAATAAACTTTTAACTCTCCCTAATAGTTTTTAGGGTTATTTTTAGACCCATGAAGCTAATACATTATATCCTCCATGAATACCTATTGTATTTTTATTATTTGGACTCTTCTTATACTATTACTTCATTCATTAATTTAAAAAATAAAAAATTAAATGAAACTATGCATCCAAAAAGAAATTATCGAGCTTTGGCCTCTCTATGAGAGGTTCAAGATTTAAACCCCACTCGATATGAGGGAATAAAAATCTCTCATAAAAATGTAAATTTATTAAAAAACAATTAATCACATAAAACTAAATTACAATATCATTATTTAAATGTTAATTTTTTTAAATACTATTTTAAAAAATATATTTTTATTTTTATATTAATTTAATCCTATAAGATTCTATTTACTATAGCTAAAATTTAATATCCAAAAATTAAAATTTTAATGTAATCTACATTATTATATATCTTAAATATTAAATGAAGACCTTCATGACGCAATAATAACTCTACAATAACAAAGGACATATTAGCATAGCCATGCGTGGGATTCTCATCGACATATAAAAAAAAATAATAAAAAAAATTGGCATGTAAGAGTGAAAATTGGGATGTAAGAGTGTAATGTGGAACCGTTGAATGTTGCTGAGAGTGTTAAGAAGCCTCGTACCTGTTTCCCATAAAAATACATATTACTAGGGTTTCGGATTTGAGTTGTGCACGCTTTTAAGTCGTAGATGTTGCAAATCATTTAAATATACAGTCATAGATGTTGCAAACCATTTAAATATACGGTCAAAGAAACCTCATGGAATGTACTTCGGATAAAATAGTATGTTCCGCGTTATTAGACCTCATGGAATGTACTTCGGATAAAATAGTATGTTCCGCGTTATTAGACTGGACCCAAAATACATATGACTGGGATGCCTAGGAAATCGTTAACATTTGTTTGACCGTCTCCCGTCTCCTAGCTTTCTTTTGTCTTTTGTCAGTATGCGCACGGCTGCAAATGTCGGCCTTATGATCCAATCCTTATAAATTTCAGTATATATAGATTATACAAGGCTACTTCCTACTTCCACACAAGCTATTATTTCTTTTGTGTTTGAGTTTTTAACCAGCTGCCTCTACGGTTTTAATTGAACATGGCAATTGCCGCAGCGTCCATTACAGAATTTAGGGTGGACATACTATCTACTTCAATAGTGCAGTCACCTGTTCCATCTCCACAATGCTGGCTCAAAGATTCCAACATTGATCTAACTGTTCAGCCCATAAGCCCTGGCCACTTCTTCGTATATAAATGTTTCACCGGTAAAATATACGGAGAGCTGGTGGGCTCGATGAAGAAGGCGCTTTCTGAGACGCTGCTCCTATATTATCCGTTGGGCGGAAGGTTTAAACTCGGGAGAAATGACCAAGCCAAGGTCTTCCATTCACTGAAGCCCTACGTACCCATACCCTTCTATTGTGGATGACACCAAACAAACCCCTAGAAAACCAAATACAAAAAAATATGTTAGATACGATTTTATTAAATTTAAACGTTTGACAATTTTACAGAATGTTGCAATAGGAAATCTTCCGTAATAGTTTTTAATAGTCGTTTGAAAAGCACGCTTCCATAACCGTCTCCTATAGCCAATAGCTGTTTGAAAAGCAAGCTTCCTTAACCGTTTGAAAAGAACGATTCCATATCCGTTTCCAATAACCGTGTAAAAAACGCCCTCCTATAGTCGTTGAAAAGAAAGTACGCGCCAATAGCAGCTTTAAAAATAATTATTTAATTGTTGTTTGATTTGGTTTCCTTTTTATTTTGATCTTCTTGCCTTGTTGTTATTTTTTTAAATGAATTGAAGGAGAACAATGGAGGAACGCTTCCGTAGATAAGTAAATAACTTAGGGTTAAACTACTACCTTATCCTAACTGTTAGATTAGTTGATTAAAGACAACGTAAAGTACTCTAGGTTTTCTCCATATCTGGTTTGGAAGTCGGAGCGAAAAGGGAAGACTATAAAATTGATATGGTCATCATTATAGAGGTGGTAAAGGTTTGTTGTTGTTTTATTCTACAAACAATAAAATTAATATAGTTGGATAGATGTTTCAGTTTCTTGACTGAAATTTATTATTATCTTTTCAAGTAAAAGGGAATGAAACCAAAATATTTTTATGAAATTTTTTTTGAAATGTTATGGTTGTTAGCAATATGACCACTTGAAGAGATATTCTATCATCCAAGCTTTGATTCCTATAGTGTTTGACTACACCTAGGGTTTGCAGCCATTTCATAAATATTGTAGTCAAATGTGTCACTTTAATCCATAGTATTTATAGATTATCATATTTGGTTCAATATAAATATAAAATGTAATGAATATAATTATTAAGATAATATAATACTTTAATCTTGATATAACATTAGAATTTTAATTTAAATTTTAGATTATAATCTAGTTTTTTCTAATTTTATATTTTTATGTTTTCTATTTATTAGTATAATATTGAAATTTAAGATATCCTCATGGGTAGAGTAGTTGGAAAATGCTCTAGGCCTACTTAGGGTCCATTCCCACCCTGTTGGATAAGCAGCCATAGATGGCAAATGTCTTGTGTGGTGGCTTCATTTTCTGTATGCTCAAACCTATGGATATATTAATTATTTAACCTCCTTGTGATTGATACCATGTGTTATAACCATTCCCACTTCCTTCACCTGACAAATTATCCCGTGTGTTGGCTCCATTTTTTTCGATGCTCAAACCTATGGATTTATTAATAATTCAACCCCCTTGCTTGTGATTGATGCCATGTGGTAATCCCGAGTAGGACAACTATAGTTGGCCATAAAGCTAGGTTTCTAGGGTTTCTAAACTACACAACATTTTGTCCTAAGGGAGACAACACCACTATTTAGGCTTTGGCTCTTCTTTAGAAGGTCCAAGGTTCAAACCGCGACATGGACGAGTGTGTGAGGGAGTTTATGTGTGGTGGTTGTGTTAAATTTCTTATTGATAAGCATAGCTCTCGGCTTTAAGAGGGATCATGTTTGGGAAGATAATACTATGAGTACATTACCCAAATAAAAATATTGAAATTTTAATTTTAATATTTTAATTGTAGTTTATTATAACCATTTTATTTATTTCTTAAATATTTTAATAATCTTATATCACAATATTAAATTTAAAACTTAAATGTAAGATAATAAATATTAATTTGAAATAGTATGTAGAACCATTAAAATCGTTATTGATAGGCATAACTCTTGATTTTATTAGGGATCATGGTTGGGAGGAGATTGAACCAACTAAAATAAAAATATTAAGATTTAAATTTCAATATTTTAATTGTATAGTCTATTATTACTATTTTAATTTTTTTTATTCTTTTAATAATCTTATATTACAATATTAAATTTAAGATAATAAATATTATTTTAAAATAGTATGTAGACACATAGATATTAACGTGGAACCAAATTCCAATCATGTGAAATACGGTTAAATTTAAAACTTAAATTTAAAATAATACTTAAATTTAAGATAATAAATATTATTTTTAAATAGTATGTAGACACATAGGTATTAACATGGAATGAAATTCTAATAACGTGAAATACAATTAGGGGCATAATCCTCTACCATTCTTATGATTCAATTCAACTAATAAATACTACAATTTATTAGTATAAGATTGAAATTTATTGGCTAATTTATTATTATTATTTTAATTTTTTAAAATATTTTTAAGTCTTATATTTTTAATAATTTATAATATTAAATTTAAAAATTAAATTTAAGATATATATATATATATATATATAATTTTTAAAGTAGTATATATATTAGGTAAGAGAAGAGGTTTTAAAATATATTCAAACCTAATACATATGGGATTGAGAAAGAGCAAGAGATAATACATAATTCTTATAGAAAATAGTCTTTAAGCAAAAGAATATTCAGATATAAAACTGGTACTAAACTTTCCAAAAGAAAAACAAAGTAGGAAAACAAATTTTTGCAATACCCAAAGGGAGATCACAACCAAAATTCACAAAATAAAAACAAAGCAGAAAAATAATTGTTGCAATATCCTGAAAGCACAAGGATACGGAAGCAAAAAGGAAAGAGAGTATGCGAAATGCAAACAAAGAAACCAAACTTAGCGCTAAATCCTAGAAACTTGAAAGCGCATGAAAAGAGGGACAAGCATGAGCAAATTGAGATGAAACAAATGTGAATAAAGAAGACAACTCTTTTTATTGATATTTTTCAAACTCGGTTAAGCGTTTAAGCGTGCGTTACTCATTACATCCATGGGCATCTTTCCTTCTTTTGCGTGCCCACATGTAAAATGGGTGGACCAAACATCGTCGCCACTTGCGTTGATGAGTCTAGACTCCTCGCTGCTCCTTCGATGTCCAAACCCTACATTCAAAGGAACAAGAAATGGTCAATAGCACCTACGGATGAAACAAAGCATGCAATCCCCAAGCCTACGACAAGTAAATGGAAAAAATGAATTAAACTATAACTAAAGCGAGTCCAAATGCTATAAAAATTTGACAGAGGCATCAAGACATCACCAAGAAGGATCTGCAAAAAGAACAGTCAAAAAATTCCTCACCATTCTGAATTCGCTTTGGGGTGGGACGAATTCACCTACAACAAAACGCTGAATAGGTATTGTCCCAATGTCCTGCCTCGAAAACTCCAAAAGACCTAAAAACTTTGGGTTAACTAATTGGGAGTATTTTGGGAAGACCCAGATGGTTAGATTTTCCCAATTTAGCCTCTATTAATAGGAATTTGATGATGCTACTTGCAGGTTAGTAAAAGCGAGCAAAGATAGAAATATGGTCAAAATTATTTAAAACGAGACGAAATTCAAATAGCAACCTATCTAAACATCATAGAATTGAATGCACAAATGAAAGAAAGCAAGTCTACCATGGAATTCCCATCGCTCCGAAATGGGGCGATTAGGACTGTGGTAGTGTGGGGAGGGGGTGCCCATGGGGTAGGCCGCCCACCGTTTGAGGCTTGATTTCGGCACCAATCCACTTGGGATGGGTCCAAAACCTCTTGTGTGGTATTTTCAGCAAATTTGGTGGGATATCATGGCCAAATGTCATGTTTTGGGATCGAGATTCGTCCTCCCAATAGTCACCCAATGACCTCCCTTCTAAAGGAGATCAAGGATGTGAAAGGCGCAAATAAAAAAGGTGTGAGGTGTGTAAATAAAATGACAGCACTTTGTTGCTCTAAAATGCTACTTCTCTCCTTCCTTTGGGGTGAGGAAACTCACCAATTTATAGACCTGGAGGTCTCTTGAAATGGACATGCAGAAGCGCCATATGGCAATCATGCCTTCCTAGGGGGAAGGAGATTCCTCCCTGAATTGGGACTTCATGACTGACCTTGCAGATGCCTCTAATGCTTGAAAACGCTCACCCATACTCCCATGCGATGAAGGAAGCATTGGGTGGTGGATCTGAGCTGCCATTTGTCAAGATTTGACTTTTTGCCCATCAAACCTACAATTCGCCCCACCATGGAGCGAATTCAGAATTCTTCCCTGGGTGAGCCAAATCCTAGTTTGAATTCATCCCAGGGTGGAACGGATACTGAGCAAAGTGCCCGAAGGTGCCAAATTGATCTCTAACCTTTCAAAACTACTGTGAGAGTGGTTAGGACCATTGTTTGACCTCTGGGGGCTGCCCTTGGGGCTGTGTGTGTCAAAGCGATCAGTGTTTGCAGTCACATAATCGTATTGGTGTTGTTTTGGTGTCTACAAATGCCCCTTTTTGGGACACGCTGTGCATGGCGCAGCATCGAGCAAAAATAGATAACCAAAGCACTAATGATTAGGGTTTCTTAGTAACCTAACCAACTTTGGATGCCCCAAGTATGGAAATGGCATGCATTCTTGAATCCTTGCTTCTGACGAGCAAAGGAACTCAATTCAATTGTTAACATTTTTCGATGAGGTGTTACTTGATCTTGGACATTGATCGGTCATGAATAGGCAAAGGGCGCAACATTTTGTTTGTGAGAACCTTGAGTTCATGATTCATGAAATGCCAAGTGATTTGATCAGATTGTGATTATTGCTTGTTTACTACCCCAAGAAGGAGCGTAATTGTCTTTGTCAATGATTCTTTGAATGCATGCCATTTTTATTAATTGGGTGTGTACTTGTTGATTGGTGACTAAGTGTGACTACCCCCTCAAGCGACGAATCGATGAGGGAATGACCTTCATGAGAAAAGCGATGAGTCGCTTGACCCAATATGATTTGTGCAAAGGTGCCTTTATATGCTTATCCTTGAACGTGTGTAGTTTTTTGACATTTAGACCTATTTTTGGCGGGTGTTAACCCTTTTTGGTGACGCTTTTTGGAGATGAAATTCTCAAAAATTCGTCTTCCCGTGGAGCGGTCCGGCTATGGTAGCCTTCTTAGGGAATAGGATAGCAAGGATTTGTGACCCCGACATCTGTTTTGCATGCCCGAAATGTCAAGTGCCAAAGCACTCTCATCGGACAAGTTTATTAGCTGTTTTGGTGCATTTTTGTTCAATTTTTGTTGTTTTTTGAAATTTTTTCCCTAAATTCATTTTGGGGTGGGACAAATTCTAGCTTAGTATTCATTCTAGGGTGGGACGAGCTCTAACCAGAGTGCTCATCCCAAGGGGGAACGAATATAATCTTAAAAGGTTTATTTAAAGGCCAAAACTAGGGTTTGGGCTCATTTGCATTTGAATTTTCTTGCGATTTGGAGCTCTAGGGAGGAGGAGGTTAATTCTGCGAAGTAAAGCACTGTCGAATTTCTCCCGACATCATGAGTGCACAAACCGGATCGAGCGGCAGAGCCGAAGCGAGACCAGTAAGTGCTCCTTAGCGTTATTGCTCTCGTTTGTTATGTGTTTTTAAAACTGCAAGTTATTTGTTTGTTTTTCTTTGTTTATGTTGCTTTTCAAAATTAAAATTGAAACCCTAAAACTGAGCTGAACATGAGCCAAGTTTTAGCTTAAAACTGAGCGAAAAACGTAGTTAAAACCGAGGTACAAAATTTTTTTACTTTTTATTTATTTTGCTTTTAACTAAAACCCTAGGATAAACGAAACGTAAAACCCTAGTTTTTTAGGTTGGGCTTGTCAGTTTTAAAATGTAGGTGAAAACCCTAAGTTAAAAACTGTTATTTTTAATTTTGTTTTGTTTGTACAGACTTTTTAAACTTAAAATACAGAAATCGCGAGACTGACAACTATATAAACCTTAGGACTGACAAATTAATTTTTGAATTTTTCGTTTTGTTTTTAAATTTATTAGTTAGGATTAGAAACCCTAGGATTGACAAATATATATATTTTTTATTTTTTATTTTTTATTTTTTATTTTTTGTTTTGTTTTTGACTTTATCAGTTAGGATTAGAAACCCTAGGACTAACAAATTAATTTTTGTAAATTTTTGTTTTGTTTTTGGCTGTACAGTTTTAATGCAGTCCTGTATATACATGTTAGGGTTGTACAGTTTTTCGTTGTTTTTAATGTTTTTGTGTTGTTTTCTTTTGCAGGTTGTTAAGATCCGGTACCGTGTATCCACTACTTTTGCTGAAGCATAGGGGGCACTAACTGTGGTTTACTGGGAGTGGCTTGATGCCCTTGGTCTCAAGAAGGTGGCTCGACTGGAGCCTGTGGTCAGGGATCGGGCCTATCTGATGGCCTTGATCAACTTGTGGGATCCCTGGACCAACACCTTCCATCTCCCAACAGGGGAGATGATAGTGACCTTGGAGGATGTCTATCGGCTTTTGTAGATTTTGATAGATGGACTACCGATCAGAACGTCATCGCATGATCAGCAGACAACTATACTAATACGGTGCTTTGGGCATGGGGAGGAGCTGGGCATGGAGAGCCCAGTGGAGAGGGCAGAGGGCGATTGCCAGATTGGTGAGATTTTGGTCCGAAGGTGGCTAGAGAGGGGGCTGTTGGGAGTGAGGCACGCATTCCTTATGGGCCTCATTTCCAACATGCTACTACCTGACTCGTCAGGTGCGAGGTTCCCATGGAACCTATCGGATGTGGTCTGGCGACTGGTAGAGTGCCCGACAGAGGCACCGCTGATCATGAGGTGGGGGCAGACATTGCTGGCACAGCTATATGGTGAGCTGTATGAGGTCTGTTGCCAGAGGCAAAATGGGATTAGCTACAGCTATCTGTTGTAAAGCTGGGCTTGGCAACACATAGCAGTGGAAAGGCCAGTCGGGTTACCGTGGACGACTCGGGTGGAGATGGAGGATAAGGATATAGGCTATGCAGCTCTATGACGATGGTCTGAGGAGCAGGGACAGAGCCGACAATGGGTAGGTGTCGTAGGGAACTATGTCAATGCCCTCGCTCAGCTGACTCCAGGGGAGGTGTTCTAGCACCCCTATCGAGACTATCCAGCCTAGTCGAAGGCTAGAGAGTGGCTCCGATGGGTACATAGGGAGTGATGGCTGATAGGGTGGCATGGGATCGAGCATGAGTTCTTCCATTACAATCAGGTGATGTGATAGTTTGGGGTGCACTAGGGGTTTCCTGGTGAGCCCGTGGTCTATCGACACCGAGGGGATGAGTGGAATCTGGATCGCCCGATCATCTCACCACTAGGTGAGGATTTAGATGCAATGATTGATGTCTTAGACGTGGATGACGTCGAGACTACCATAGAGTATGACCAGTGGTGGGTACTACGATGATGGTAGGGAGAGGGGCCACTGGGAGGTGCAAAGGCGGTAGCAGTGGGCGGGGAGGGTGCCGAGGCACCAGGAGATGATTGGGGAGCTCCTCGGGAGGATGTAGACATGGTGGAGGTGGAGGATGAGGATGTGGATTTTGGGGTTTTGGATCAGTCAAAGAGGTAGGATGTCATGGAGCAGTGGGAGCCTAAGCAGGCTGCTATTCCAAAGATGCCCATGCCTCAGGTGGATGCGAAGGACACGAAGTTTGAGCTACACACTAATATTGTGAGGTTGGAAGGGTTGCTACAGAGGCACGTTGAGGAGCTGGGGGATGCACTGTAGGAGAGGGATATCCTATGTATGCAGCTAGCAGAGCGAGAGCATGCACTGGTGGCCTATCGCTAGAAGGATAGGGTACTAATGTTGCACAGGAGAGGGATCTCCTACAGACGCAGCTGGCAAAGAGGAATAGGGCTTTGGCATGGTGCGAGAATAACTTAGTGACATATCGCCAGTGGGAGATGGACTCGATGTTGTAGCAGTTAGAGTTGGAGGCAGAGATTAGCCACCTTGGTAGGTGAGTCCCTACGTTCAGCGAAGGCAAATCGTCGCACTGCTTGAGAGGGAGTGAGACTTAGCAGTCAGCATCCTCTCGACTTAGGTGATTGGACGAGGGGGGGCAAGTAGGTGTGATGCGAGGGCTAGCAACAGCCACCCTGAGGGGTCTCACAGGACCCACACCATGGGGGGCAGTTCCCATCGCACCGATCCTATGTGATCATGGTGGTCGACACCCTAGGCTTGGGGGTTTTTTGAGCTGTTGGATTTTTGTTGCGAGGTCATAGGACCAGTTTATTTTAGCCTACGGGCATTTTTTATGATATATACATATGAATTTATTTTTCTTATGCGAGTGTTGATTTAATTTTATGCATGATGAGTGATGAGTATGGATGTATGCATGTTAATTTATTTTTATGGATGCATATGTTATGATGAATGCAAATGTTTTTTATTTATATGTGATATGCAAGATGCAATGGATGAATTAAATTTGTGTTGTTTGGCAAGGGCACCATAGACTGTTTAGACCTTTGTGATTTTTCTTTTTGGTGATTGTTAATGTGAATGCGGGGATGAAGGATAGCGCAGTTGGTTTAGAAATGTAGCTAAGGTTTTTTTTTTAGACTCAAATGGTTTTTGACTCACTAGCCATGACTGTACTTTATCTTGCAAGACTTTTGGACAAGGTATGAATCAGACTTGTCTTTGACTAAGTTATTTCACATCCCTGTGTGTGCAATTGAGTTCATTTATGTTGTATTTGTTAGGATACCGCTAGTGCCAGATAGGCTGTCAACCAAACCTGTACTGCAAATCACCTAATTAGCTCCACTAACTCCTTTGTTGTATTTAGCCAGATTAATCTATGGTGCTATCTAGGATACCATAGGCTAGCTCATCCACATGCAAACATTGATCTATGCATGAGTTAATGTGATAAATATATCATCATGCAGGAGGTTTACCACCAGTGACCGGTAGGCTATCCACCAAACCGATACTGATGTTTGCCTCATGACCTGTCGAAATGCTAGGAGTTCCAGGGATTCAAGTTTGACTCCCTTCTTTTCTTCAATTGTATTGGGATACTTGCTCGTTTGTAGTGATAAAAATCACTATTTATTTTTATATATTCTTATTTTGAGGAAGGGATTTTAATTTCGACTGATGAGAATCACTATTTTATGTGCCTTTTGATGTATGCACTCTGGTGGTGATGTCAAGTTTTGGAGTTTTGACTTTTTTTTTTTAACAAAATTTTGATGTTTGCAACTTTTGAGAACTTGGGATTCTTGGGTAATTAGGTAGGGAATATGCTTGTCCTTTTGCCAACTCTCAACATTCTTGGGTTCATTCGCACAGGGGGATGAGCAAGATAACCGTTTCACTTATGGTGATCTGGATTGCCTTGCAGGTTTCATCTTTCATTCACACAACTTGGGAATTTTTATGTGTTTTAATTTGTGTTGGGACGCTACGTAACAAGGAGGGATCCAAGTAGAACTCTACCTTCATAAAATCTATCGAAATTGGTACAATACATGGCTAGAAAGCAAAATGAAAACTGAAGGGCGAAAACTCTTGATGCATTAGAAGACCACTGACTATGGTCTGGTAAAAAAGGAAGTGAATGGCGTTTATATTTAATGGACCGCTTATAAAATGGAGAAATGTGGAACAAGATGGGCTAGCAGAGTAATTATAGTCTATGGTGCCTTTGACCTGTAAGACCACAAATATGCGATGTATGGATGCGATGCTTAATACAGCTACATATTTTTGTGTTTTTGATGGATTGATTTTTTTGTGAATATGAAGATGAAATGGGAGAATAGCATTTTATTGTTGTGATGAGTTTGAGCATGCCTGGAAATGAGATGCAAATTTTTGTTTTTTTGATGATTTTACTATTTTGGAATTTTCTTATTTTTGACCAAGCGATTGTGGGAATCCTTGGAGCTTTTGGGATTGACCAAAGGGATTTTGGGAACCCTTGGAGCATTTTGGGATTGACCAAGTGATTGTGGGAATCCTTGGAGAATTTTGGGATTGACCAAGCGATTGTAGGAATCCTTGGAGCATTTTGGAATTGACCAAATGTAGACACCAAAACAGCACCAATCCGATTATGTGACTGCAAACACTGATCGCTTTGACACACACAACCCCAAGGGCAGCCCCCAGAGGTTAAACAATGGTCCTAACCACTCTCACAGTAGTTTTGGAAGGTCAGAGATCAATTTGGCACCTTCAGGAACTTTGCTCAATATCCGTTCCACCCTGGAATGAATTCAAACTAGGATTCGCCCCACCCAGGGATGAATTCTGGATTCGCTCCAGGGTGGGGCGAATTGCAGGTTTGATGGGCAAAAAGTCAAATCTTGACAAATGGCAGCTCAGATCCACCACTCAACGCTTCCTTCATCGCATGGGAGTATGGGTGAGCATTTTCGAGCGTTAGAGGCATTTGCAAGGTCAGTCATGAAGTCCCAATTCAGGGAGGAATCTCCTTCCCCCGGGAAGGCATGATTGCCAAGTGGCGCCTCTGCATGCCCATTTCAAGAGACCTCCAGGTCTATAAATTGGTGAGTTTCCTCACCCCAAAATATGGAGAGAAGGAGCATTTTAGAGCAACGAAGTGCTGTCATTTTATTTACATACCTCACACCTTTTGGATTTGCGCCTTTCACATCCTTGATCTCCTTTAGAGGGGAGGTCATTGGGTGACTATTGGGAGGACGAATCTCGATCCCAAAACCCGAAATTTGGCCACAATATCCCACCAAATTTTCTGACAATACCACACAAGAGGTTTTGGACCCATCCCAAGTGGATTGGTGCCGAAATCAAGCCTCAAACGATGGGCGGCCTGCCCCATGGGCGCCCCCTCCCACACTTGCCACAATCCTAATCGCCCCCTTTCGGAGCGATGGGAATTCCATGGTAGATTTGCTTTCTTTCATTTTTGCATTCAATTCTATGATGCTTAGATAGGTTGTCATTTGAATTTCGTCTCGTTTTGAACAATTTTGATCATATTTCTATCTTTGCTCGCTTCTACTAACCTACAGGTAGCATCATCAAATTCCCATTGATGGAGGCCAAATTGGGAAAATATGACCATCTGGGTCTTCCCAAAATGCCCCCAATTAGCTAACCCCAAGTTTTCAGGTCTTTTGGAGCTTCCTAGGTAGGACATTGGGACAGTACCTTTTCGGCATTTTGTTGTAGGTGAATTCGTCCCACCCCGGAGCGAATTCAAATCGGTGAGGAATTTTCTGACTGTTATTTTTGTAGAGCCTTCTTGGTGGTGTCTTGATGCCCCTATCAAATTTTCAGAGCATTTGGACTTGTTTTAGTCATAGTTTAATTCATTTTTCTCATTCACTTATCGTAGGCTTGGGGATTGCATGCTTTGTTTTATCCGCAGGTGCTACTGACCATTTCTTGTTCCTTTGAACGTAGGGTTTGGACATCGGAGGAGCAGCGAGGAGTCAAGACTCATCAACGCAAGTGGTGGTGATGTTTGGTCCACCCATTTTACATGTGGGCACGCGGAAGAAGGAAAGGCACCCATGGATGTAACAAGAACGCATGCTTAAACGCTCCTAGCCCTTGGAAGGGGAGGATGCGCATTGTAACCGAGTTGTGAAACATATCAATAAAAAGGGCTGTCTTCTTTTATTCACATTTGTTTCATTTTGATTCGCTCATGCTTTTCCCTCTTTTCATGCACTTTCAAGTTTCTAGGATTTAGCGCTAAGTTCGGTTTCTTTGTTTGCATCGCATATTCGCTTTCCTTTTTGCTTCCGTATCCTCGTGCTTTCAGTGGTGATCATGGTGGGACCTTGTCCTCTATTTTTAAGATCAGAGATCTGATCCAAACTTGGTTGTTTTTGCTTGTAGGTACCACATTTTCATACGTTGACTGTTGTTCGTTCCATCAGAGGGCGAATACAGAGCTGTAATTCGTCTCACCCAGGGACGAATGGGAATTCGTCCCACCCTATGATGAATATAGTCCTGTAATTCATTCCACCCTAGGATGAATTCCAGTCTATGAAGTTTTCAGGTAGAAACTCAGAACCGACAGATTCGGGCAGAGAAGAGGTAAGAATTCTGCACTTTTCCTATCATTTTTTGTCTTTAGTTTTTCTATTTTTCCTAGTTTCTTTTTGCATGCATAGAAAAATTTGTTGCATGTTTATTTTGTTTAATGCAAAATAAAAAGAACCCCACACACCACATGGAAAATTAAACACCAAGGAGCTGGTCGTAAAACCCCAGCCCTTGATCAAGACCAACGGTGGATTTCATCACCACCTTGGCTTGAATTTTGCATTCATAAACCCCGATCGCTACTATTGCTAGACGTAAATCCTGATGAAAGCTGACCGAGTGTAGTTGGGGTGATTCCCAATGCATGAGGATAAGTCTTCTATGGTAGGTGTCATAAATAGGGTGATTCCCCTTTCGTACCGCCTATGTTCCATGTACCATCTGCTCTCACGTACCTATAGTTTCCCTCACGTAAGGGCGGGTATATAGAGAGGTTGGTATATCGGCCTGGCAATGGTATATCGAAGGGGCGACCAATTTTGGGAGTCATAAGAGCCCTCATTTTGCATTTAAACGTTCTTTACAAAAACCTTCAAAAAAAAAAAACAACAACAAAACACACTAAACCAGGTTTAGGACACACTCTCAATCTTTAAACGAGATAATCATTGTTTGTGTATGTGTGTGCTCTTTTCTGTTTAGTGTAGCATAAAAAAATCATAAAAAGAGATAAAAATCTATTTAGCTTGTAGCAAAAGCAACACCATGGTGTACACCCGTAGCCAAGCCCAATCAAGGGCAGAAGCTATGAAAAGTGTACAAGGGGGCACAAGTCGCCTCCGCTATAGCCCTAAGGACTTGGTCATACCGCCTTGGCGGCCTGACCCACAAGAGAGTCCACATCATTCCATGTCAAGATGGAACTATAGGGACACCCCTTTGGGGGACACGCCCATTCATCATAGCCCCTTTCAGGAAGAATCCTTACACGTGGCACTCAACATAGACAAGAAAGCTCCCTTAGAAGCTCGATATGAGTGGCCACCGCATGATGAAGTGCTAGAGTGGCATAGTGTCCATGAGGAGAGGCCACATGACTATGGCATCCCTCCTTTGCCCCCCATCACTATTAGAACCAATAGACAAACCCCAGAGCATAGGGCTCTTCAAGCAGGGTGAGCTAACTCCGCCCACCCCTTTCACACATACGAAAGGGAGCACGAGGAAGACCATTACATTCCTCGAGAGCAATGTACAGCGTGGGAGCCATGCGCTTCCGCACCCGCTATGTACCATGGTCACCCACTGAGGCCAGAGCCTCGGGTAAATGCCGCCAACCTCGACAGAGGGAAGCGACCCATTGAGATCTCGGATCATCGCGACCGAGGTAAATGCATAGGAGAGGCATCCAGGCCTCCAAGGCTCAAGATGGTGGAACAAATTGACCTGGAAGTCGCCAGACATGCCGCCCGCCAAGCCCAGATCACGCGGCTTGAGCAAGATCAGCAGCAGCTAGAGCATCTATACCGCCTTAGCAAGGAGCGCATTCAGTGCCAAACAGATGAGCTGCTTCATAACCCAGCTGAGAGGGTTCCAACCCCTCGCACCCAAAGAGCGGAACCATATGAGAGGCATAATCCCTTGGTGCGAGATAGGTCTCCGTGACCTTATCAAGTTTTGCCTCCGAGACCCCCTAGACCCGAGAGGGAGGCCACTCCCCGGAACAATGATGGGTACCCTCCGCGGGGACCCACCCAGGGTCATAGGTCTCACCCAGAGACTCCTCAAGAAGTTTACGAGGAGTATGAACAAGAAGTAGAGCGGGCCAAAATGCCCTACCAAGGTGGAGGGGTTGCTATCCGGCCACCCCCCCATAGGCCTCAAGTCTCCCACAACCCACAACGGGAGCAAACTAAAGAGGAAGAGATTAAATATTTCGATGCATACAAAGCGCTGCTAGAGCATTTGGAGTCTATGGAAACCAAAGCTTCTGGGCCCCAAAAGCCCATGTTACGCCAACTCCATAGTCATCCTGTGCATCCGTCAGTGCTTGCACCCCCTTACCCCGAACACTTTAAGCTGCCTCAATTGGCAATCTTTAAGGGTGAGGAGGATGCCCAAGAGCATGTGACCAGATTCCTGAGCCAATGTTTTGGCATTCAGGACAATGATGCATTGTTGCTAAGGACATTTATAACCACATTCATGGGCCCTACCTCGGATTGGTTCACTCAGTTGTCGAAGCACAACATCAATAACTTGGATCAGTTAGTGGATGCATTCCTCGAATGCTTCACCTTCAACACCAAGAAGAAGGCATCACTAAGTGACCTGGCCAGCCTCAAGCAGTATGAGGAAGAGACCATGGTGGCCTACGAGAATCGGTGGAGGACTCTGCTTTCCAAGCTACCCTACCTCCCTCCTATGTCCGACCTTACACAAATGTTCTCACGAAGTTGTTTGAGATCGATCTCTATGCTATTGTAGCTGCAGCAATATGCCACCTTAGAGGAAGCTCTGGCGCAAGCCAGAATCATCGAAGAGATCAAGATACAGGATGGCGAGATTGCCAAACCTAAGAAGAAAGAATGGAACAAGAACACAAAAATAGGGACTACGCAACAAAAACCCGCTACGGTTAATCAAGTTGCTATAAATGTCCCTAAGCCTACACAAGAAATATAGCCTCAAAAGGCTAACTATCAGGCAGTGCCTCCTAATAATTATGAAAGAGAAAACCAGAAGCAGGAGCAAAATCAGCAGCGTCACCCTAGGCGATAGTACACACCTTATACAGAGTCTAGGGACTCCCTATTTGACCGCTTGTCAACGGTGAACTTGATCAACCTTCCAGAGATTCAAACCATAGATCCTAATGCTCCCAAGCCTAAGGGATATCGAGAGGACTTGTATTGTAGGTTCCACAGGCGGAAGGGACATGACCTGAATGCATGTTGGAAGTTCAAAGGATTGATACAAGACCTGATTGACAATAAGACATTGGCTAGTGGACAACCCCGTAGCGCCAAACAACCAACAGATGGGAGTTTTCAAAGACCCCTTGCCTGCCCATGAGGCACAGGCAAAACCCCTTCAAGTCAATGAGGTGCAACAGAATTGCCCCATGCAAGGGTATGTAGGAATGATAAGCATAGTGACTAGGAACAAGAGATACCCAGGAGTTGCCCCCGAGGCAGCCACAAGAGAGGTTCCATCGACGTCACAACCTCAACAACACCCTATGCAGCTACCTCCGCCTAGACCCACGACCATGATTCGGACCAAACTCACATAGAGTTTGAGGACCACGTCGGCTAGGCTCTCCATATACGAGCTTATACAACAATCAACACCCCATCGGGAGGCTCTCATGGAGATATTGAAAGCCATCGAGTTGTAGCCCCACGAAGCGAATTCCTTCAACAATTTTGTGGGACATGTCAAATGATGCATGGAGCCAGTCATCACCTTTCGAGAGGATGAAGTTAAATCAGTGTCTGATGACATGGTAGATCCACCCCTGCACGTTATCGCATGGGTCAATGGGATCCCGTATAAGAGGGTGTTGATAGACACTGGCTCATCCAGTAACATCATTACCATAGCAGCATTGAAACATCTAAAGTTGCTAGCCTCTCACATCATGGCTTCCACCTATACACTATGAGCATTCAATGATGCGATATGCTCGATAGTTGGCACAATTGTCCTACCCATTCAAGTAGGACAAAAGATGATACCTACATTGTGCCATATTTTGGAAGGCGAGATGGCTTATAACATCTTGCTAGGGCGGCCATGGATCGGGGACATGAAGTGTGTCCCTTCGATAGCTCATCAGTGTTTGAAGTATACATTTGAAGGGGAAGTACATGTAGTCCCGATGGACTTAGAACCCTTCAAATATTGCAATGCGGTGCAGCTGATGCCGCAATCGACCCTCCCATCGATGCACTTGGATTTTTAGTTAAATCCATCTAGACAGGGTCCGATGCCGCAAGCACCACTGGTGATAAATCCATCAAAACCCCAGCCAGGTGCATCTTCATCATCAGGTCCTTCACCAACAATGCCACCTATCATGGCTAAACAGAAGGACAAAGGGAAGCAAACCCTGGAAGAGGCTCAACCCCTAGAAGAGGCGCTGCCAATAGTATCAACCATCTCTACCGAAGAGATGCCTAGCACAATGGAAGTTGAGGCTCCTAGTTCACCCAACATGGAGTGGACTCAAGAAGAGCTTCCATTCCCTCCCTCTCAATCACCAACAATTACTATTGAAATGGCCAGTACGGGCCTGGGGGAGTATCTAGTGCGGAATGTTGTAGCAACGACCATGCTAGAGTCCATGCAAGACATGGGGAGACCTCGCCTCCCCATCGGTACAATTGTTCCTTTAGGCTACCCGCCAAACCAGACAAATTTTGTGTATGGGGGCCTTGATCATGGTACTGAGCCATGCATGCAAGAGGACGAAGATGAAGAGCCTTTTGCAGAAGATGTCAACTATCTGTCTAACCCGGACTTCGCTCTGAGATATCTTGGCCAATGCAATTGGCATGGATACGGGCTAGGCAGGTATGAGCAAGGAGTGCATGTCCTTTGCCAGCCAAGATACCAAATGCCTTATGACAAGTCGGGAGTAGGGTTCAACCACCCCCTACCCTTGGACATCTTGGTGGAAAACATGCAAGGCCTAGGGATAGGCAACAAGGGTGGATTGGCATCAGATCCTTATGCCAACCCAAACACAACGTATACATTGGGAGATTACCTCCCATGGTCAACAACCACCCTTGTTAACCTCAATAACCCTTCTCCTTTGCTAGAGAGAGGCGAAAGTTTGGGGACTCACTTTCAAGGAAGGTATAAACAGTGTCAAGAGGGATCTTCGGAGGATGAATCAGAATATGAACCAACATCATATGATCCCTTCGAATCCGATAGTGATCACTCACAAGTGATCCCCATGAATGACCTTCAAGAGAGCCTCTTGACAATGTTCCCTCTAGAGGCTCCAAGCGAGCCAATGCCACGTCAAGAGAATCAGGTCCCCCCACGGAGAGTGGAACAACCACAATGGGGCCAGATTAATTTGCTCGAGCAGGATGAGCCTGTAATGCCTCAAATAGTTGTCGGAGCCAACAAGGGCTTTTGGATCTCCGATAGTGATTACGAAGATGAAACAAAAATGACATATCTTAATCACAT
This sequence comes from Wollemia nobilis, assembly GCA_028583015.1. Lineage (NCBI taxonomy): Eukaryota > Viridiplantae > Streptophyta > Pinopsida > Araucariales > Araucariaceae > Wollemia > Wollemia nobilis. The sequence continues at coordinate 131,480 of JAQPPZ010015105.1, forward strand.
GCGGTAGAGGCCGCAACCATACCCCTTGGAGATTAATGACATATTTGAATAGATGGGCATAGTGCCAGGGCACGAGTGGTACGTAGACCCAGCAGGGTGGGATCAAGTGTTGGATCCACCGCTCCAGGTATACGAAGAGCACCTTCCACTCCGAGACCCTAGGGTGATATCAGTGTCGAGGGTAGACCCTATCCTCCTATCAGCACATAGGGCCGATCCATTCATGCCAATACCTCTAGAGCCAGATCCAGAGCACAGAGAACATCCAGAGTGTTCGAGTCATCACACCCATGGTAATGGAGACCAAAATCATTTCATCAACATGATCTCCATTGACTTAACCACCCCCATCCACAATCCGGATCGATCCAGCATGGTCCTTGCATCTAGACATAGATGCCATTGACTGGGATCACGTCAATTCACCTCCATCCCCATCATAGTACTGGCCTTTCGGTAAAATGCTTCATTTTACCCTAGGGACAACTCAGGATATCTTTCATGCCGAAGAGGAACCCGAGGTTCCCAACGCAGATTTAAACTCGGCAAATGATATCCATTTGATCCCAACTCCACATCAGTTGGAGGACGGATCCCACATGTCGGTCGAGGAGACGACTGACGTAGACATCGGCTTGGATCCAATGAATCCATAGATCATCAAGTTGGGGGTAAGCTTATCCCCTGAAGAGCAAGCCGACTACATTGCCCTTCTCAAAGAGAAGAAGGAGGTTTTTGCATGGTCATACAGAGACATGCCGGGGCTAGATCCATAGCTAGTCATGCATAATCTAACGCTTGATCCGACAATCAAGCCAGTTAAGCAAAAACTACGTAAGATGCACCCAACAGTGGCCTTGATGGTCAAAGATGAATTGCAAAAGCTATTGGATGCACAGTTTGTCATCTACATGGATTATCCGCCATGGCTGTCCAACATGGTGCCCATCAAAAATCTCGATGGGAGGATTCGCATATGCACTAATTTTTGAGATCTAAACAAAGTGAGTCCTAAGGATGATTTCCCCTTGCCAAGCATCGATGCATTGGTAGATGCTACAATAGGTCACGAAATGCTATCCCTCATGGATGGTTTCTCGAGATACAATCAAATTCGTATCAATCCCGAGGACCAACTAAAAATGGCGTTCACAATGCCTTGGGGGACATTTTGTTATAAGGTCATGCCTTTTGGCCTTAAAAATGTTGGCGCCACCTACCAACGTGCCATGACGTACATCTTCCATGATTACATGCATAAAACTTTGGAAGATTACATGGATGATTTGTTGGCCAAATCTCTTTTGCGCCCAGATCATCTCGATGACTTAAGCAAGATCCTCGATCGCCTCATGGAACATAAAGTCGATTGAATCCCAAGAAGTGCGTATTTGGCATCACATCTGGAAAACTCTTGGGTTTCATAGTCTCAAAGCGAGGCATCGAAGTGGACCCAAACAAAGTCAAGGCAATCCTTGAAATGGTTCCCCCAACTACCATTAAGCAGCTCAGAAGTCTACAGGGAAAGGTCACGTCAATTAAGCGCTTCATAGCATAGCTATCTGACAAGTGCCGACCCATGAACAAATTATTGCACAAGGGGGTAGCATTTCACTGGGATGACGAGTGCCAGTCAGCCTTTGATGACATCAAATGATACTTGGCTTCACCACCCGTATTGGCACCACCTAGACCAGGAGTGTCATTCTACTTATACATCTCAGCTACCGAGGTGGCACCGGGTGCCATGCTAGCCCGAAGAATGAACTTCACAAAGAACAGGCTACTTACTATCTTAGCCGCACCCTGGTCAGTTATGAACTTAACTATGCATACGTCGAGAAACTCTGCTTGGCAGTGGTGTTTGCTACCAAAAAGCTATGCCACTACATGTTGAGCAACACTACGTATGTTGTGTCTAAGGAGAATCCATTGCGGTACATGATGAGTCGTACTTATCATAGTAGTCGCACGGTGAAATGGATCATGTTGTTGATGGAATTTGACATAGAGTTTATTGGACAGAAATCCATCAAAGGATAGGTCATAGCCGATCAACTAGCAGAGGCTCCTCTCGAAGACGATCAGCCTCTGGTCATAGAACTACCCGATGATGGGGTCTTCCATGTCTCAGAATCACCAGATTCTGATGAGCCTGAGTCACAGGCCGACATAACCCTATTTTTTGATGGTTCTAAATGTGAGCAAGGTGGTGGCATGGGAATAGTATTCTTCACACCGCAAGGGGCTCCAATGCCTCTGTCATTTAAATTAGACTTCCCATGCACCAACAATAATGCAGAGTATGAAGCCTTGCTCATAGGTCTTCAGACAACAATCACCATGAACATCAAATGACTGAACATCTTTGGTGATTCACTGTTAATTGTCAACCAAGTCAAAGGGGTATTCCAATGCAAATGCCCAGTTCTACAGGCCTACAAAGCCCTTGTGGACAAATTCCTGGCGAAGCTTGAGTGGTACGACATCGAGGCACTCCCTCGGTCATCGAATCATTTTGCGGACACTATGGCCTCCTTGGGGTCACTAATCCCGCAAGACCTTTTCGGTGATATGACAACCATTCAAGTCAAAACACTATCACAATCCATGATGGAGCGTGCAAGCTCTGACTTGACGCCAAGAATCCACATGATCCAGATTGAACCATCCTCGGATAAGTTCTCTCGAATCCATGATCATCTGAAACATGCCAACTAGGGGTCCTTGTTCTCCCCTACTCCCATTAATAGCAACACAACGCTATTCTTACAAGTTCTCTCCCGCTCAACATTTGCTAGGGATGAACTTCAAGAGGGATTGGTTGTTCATACCGTCGAGGCTTTCGATCAGCAGGATTGGTATTCACCCATAAGGGACTACCTCAAGTTAGGTAATCTCCCGCTTGGATTGATGCATGCCACAAAATGAGCATTCAAGCAGAAAGCGGCTAAGTATGTCTTGTTAGGAGACATTTTGTACCATCGTAGCTATGAAGGAATCCTCCTTCGTTGCTTGGACCAGCAAGAGTCCACTTGGGCGATCGCCCAAGCGCACGATGGTACATGTGGTGGCCACTTCAGTGGTATGGCCATCGCAAAGCGCATTCTTTGCATGGGCTATTATTGGCCATCTTTAGAGCGAGATTGTTGCGCATATGTGAGGAAGTGCGTGAAGTGTCAACACCATGCTAATTTGACACATGTACCTTCCTAGGCCTTGCAGATAATCCAGTCAGCTTGGCCATTTTTGTAGTGGGGCTTAGATCTAATCGAAAAGATCTCCCCTATGTCATCAAGTCATCACATGTTTATCATAATGGCCACAGAGTATTTCACCAAGTGGGTGGAAGCAGTTCCGCTTACCTCTACGACAGGACCCCGCATTGTGGAGTTCATTTTACATAACATCATATGTCATTTTGGTATTCCATCCAAAATAATCTCGGATAATGGGACGTCATTCAAGAACAAAGACGTGCATGCTTTGACCACAAAGTACAAAATTTAGCATAATTTTTGACACCCTATTATCCGCAGGCAAATGGGCAAGCAGAGGCGTCAAACAAAATGCTAGTTGCTATCCTCAAAAAGACAATCATAGACAGTCATAAGGATTGGCACATCCAAATCCCACTTGCCCTATGGGCTTATCGCACTAGCATTCGGATGCCCACTAGGGCAACTCCATTTTCACTCGTGTATGGCTCCGAGGCAGTCATGCCTCTCGAGTTGGAAATTCCTTCCCTACGCATATCAATGCAAGAGTTCATCGATGATGACACTGCATGGTAGGCCCGATTAGACCATCTTACGTTGCTTGATGAACGACGCGTTAATGCTCTCGAGCATTTACGTATCTATCAAGAGTGACTTAAGAAAGCTTACAACATGAAATTTCACCTGAGGGACTTTCGGATTGGTGACTTGGTCTTAAAAGAAAACCAACAGAACTCTAGTTTGCCGTCCCATCTAAGGGACAAGTTCATGGAAAATTGGTTAGGTCCATATGTAATTGATAGTAAAATAGGACCCGAGACATACCGGCTAGCCTCTCTTGATGGAATCAAGGAACTAGAACCCTTGAACATCAGTCATTTGTGACCATTCCATATCTAAGAGAGCCGTATCCCAAACAAAATGCTCCAAGGATTCCTACAATCGCTTGGTCAATCCCAAAATGCTCCAAGGATTCCTACAATCGCTTGGTCAATCCCAAAATGCTCCAAGGATTCCTACAATCGCTTGGTCAATCCCAAAATGCTCCAAGGATTCCTACAATCGCTTGGTCATCCCATCAAATCTCCAAGAAAATTCCTAAAATCCTTGTCAATCCCAAAATGCTCAAAAATTTCCTCTACAATCTCAATCCCAAAATGCTCATCAACTCCAAGGATTCCCACAATCGCTTGGTCAAAAATAAGAAAATTCAAAAATAGTAAAATCATAAAAAACAACAAAAATTTGCATCTCATTTCCAGGCATGCTCCAACTCATCACAACAATAGAGAGCTCTTCTCGCATCTCATCTTCATATTCACAAAAATCAATCCATCAAAAACACAAAAATATGTAGTTGCATTAAGCATCACATCCATACATTGCATATTTGTGATCATACAAGTCAAAGGCACCATAGACTGTAATTACTCCGCCAATCCATCTTGTTCCACATTTCTCCATTCTATAAGCAGTCCATCAAAAATAAATGCCATTCACTTCTTTTTACCATACCAGAGTCAGTGGTCTTCTAATGTATCAAGAGTTTTCATCCTTCAGTCATCATATAGCTTTCTAGCCACGTATTGTACCAAGTCAGACAGATTTTACGAAGGTAGAGTTCTACTTGGATCACACCTTGTTACGTAGCATCCCAACACAAATTAAAACACATAAAAATTCCCAAGTTGTGTGAATGAAAGATGAAACCTGCAAAGCAATCCAGGTCACCATAAGCGAAATGGTTATCTTGCTCATCCCCCTGTGCGAATGACCCCAAGAATGCTGAGAGTTGGCAAAAGGACAAGCATCCTCCCTACCCAATTCCCCAAGAATCCCAAGTTCTCAAAAAGTTGCAAACATCATAAAATTTTGCAAAAAGTCAAAACTCCAAAAATTTGACATCACCACCAAAGTGCATACATCAAAAGGCACATACAATAGTGATTCTCATCACTCAAAATTCAAATCCCTTGCTCAAAAGAAGAATATATAAAAATAAATAGTGATTTTTATCACTACAAAAGAGCAAGTATCCCAATACAATTGAAGAAAAGAAGGGAGTCGAACTTGAATCCCTGGAACTCTCAAGCATTTCGACAGGTCATGAGGCAAACCTCGCATCGGTTTGGTGGATAGCCTATCGGTCACCGGTGGTAAACCTCCCGCATGATGATATATCTATCACATTAACTCGTGTACAGATCAATGTTTGCATGTGGATGAGCTAGCTTATGGTATCCTAGATAGCACCGCAGATTAATCTGACTAAATACAACAAAGGAGTTAGTGGAGCTAATTAGGTGATCCTCAGTACAAGTTTGGTTGACAGCCTATCTGGCACTGGCGGTATCCTAACAAATACCACATAAACGAACTCAATTGCACACACAAGGATGTGAAATAACTTGGTCAAAGACAAGTCCGATTCATACCTTGTCCAAAAGTCTTGTAAGATAAAGTACAGTCATGGCTAGTTAGTTAAAACCGTCTGAGTCTCAGAAAACCTTAGCTACATTTCTAAACCAACTACGCTATCTTTCATCCTCGCATTGCCATCAAAAACACAAAAAACACAAAGGTCTAAACAGTCTATGGTGCTCTCGCCAAACAACACAAATTCAATTCATCCATTACATTTGCATATCCTAAAATTTAGAAACATTTGCATTCATCATAACATATGCATCCATAAAAATAAATTAACATGCATACATCCATACTCATCAATCATCATGCATAAAATCAAATCATCACTCGCATAAACAAAATAAAGTCATCTATATATATCATCAAAAAAAAAAAAATGCACCAAAACAACTAATAAAATTGCCCGATGAGAGTGCTTTTGCACTTGACATCCTGGGCATCCAAAACAGACATTGGGGTTACAAATTGTCACTATCCTACTCCCTAAGAAGGCTACCATAGCCGGACCGCTCCACGGGAGGACGGATTTTTGCCAATTTTAGCTCCAAAAAGTGTCACCAAAAAGGGTTAACACCCACCAAAAATAGGTCTAAATGTCAAAAAACTGCACACACTTAACGCTAAAACATCTAAAGGCACCCTTGCACAAGTCATCTTGGGTCAAGTGACTCGTCGCTTTTCTCATGAAGGTCATTCCCTCATCGATTCATCGCTTGAGGGGGTAGTCACACTTAGTCACCAATCAACAAGTACACACCCAATTAAGGAAAATGACATGCATTCAAAGAATCATTGACAAAGACAATTACGCTCCTGCTTGGGGCAGTAAACAAGCAATAATCACAACCTGATCAAATCACTTGGCATTTCATGAATCATGAACTCAAGGTTCTCACAGACAAAAGGTTGCGCCCTTTGCCTATTCATGACCGATCAATGTCCAAGATCAAGTAACACCTCACCGAAAAAGGTTAACACTTGAATTGAGTTCCTTCGCTCGTCGAAGCAAGGATTCAAGAATGCATGCCCTTTCCATACTTGGGGCATCAAAATTTGGTTAGGTTACTGAGAAACCCTAATCATTAGTGCTTTGGTTATCTATTTTTGCTCGACGTTGCGCCATGCACAGCGCATCCCAAAAAGGGGCATCTGTAGACACCAAAACAGCACCAATCCGATTATGTGACTGCAAAAACTGATCGCTTTGACACACACAGCCCCAAGGGCAGCCCCTAGAGGTTAAACAGTGGTCCTAACCACTCTCACAGTAGTTTTGGAAGGTCAGAGATCAATTTGGCACCTTCAGGCACTTTGCTCAATATCCGTTCCACCCTGGGACGAATTCAAACTAGGATTCGCCCCACCCAGGGATGAATTCTAGATTCGCTCCAGGGTGGGGCGAATTGCAGGTTTGACGGGAAAAAAGTCAAATCTTGACAAATGGCAGCTCAGATCCGCCACTCAACGCTTCCTTCATCGCATGGGAGTATGGGTGAGCATTTTCGAGCGTTAGAGGCATTTACAAGGTCAGTCATGAAGTCCCTATTCAGGGAGGAATCTCCTTCCCCCTGGGAAGGCATGATTGCCAAGTGGCGCCTCTGCATGCCCATTTCAAGAGACCTCCGGGTCTATAAATTGGTGAGTTTCCTCACCCCAAAATATGGAGAGAAGGAGCATTTTAGAGCAACGAAGTGCTGTCATTTTATTTTCATACCTCACACCTTTTGGATTTGCGCCTTTCACATCCTTGATCTCCTTTAGAGGGGAGGTCATTGGGTGACTATTGGGAGGATGAATCTTGAACCCAAAACCTGACATTTGGCCACAATATCCCACCAAATTTGTCGACAATACCACACAAGAGGTTTTGGACCCATCCCAAGTGGATTGGTGCCGAAATCAGGCCTCAAACGACGGGCGGCCTGCCCCATGGGCGCCCCCTCCCACACTGCCACAATCCTAATCGCCCCCTTTCGGAGCGATGGGAATTCCATGGCAGATTTGCTTTCTTTCATTTTTGCATTCAATTCTATGATGCTTAGATAGGTTGTCATTTGAATTTCGTCTCGTTTTGAACAATTTTGATCATATTTCTATCTTTGCTCGCTTCTACTAACCTACAGGTAGCATCATCAAATTCCCATTGATGGAGGCCAAATTGGGAAAATCTGACCATCCGGGTCTTCCCAAAATGCCCCCAATTAGCTAACCCCAAGTTTGCAGGTCTTTTGGAGCTTCCTAGGTAGGACATTTGGGACAGTACCTTTTCGGCATTTTGTTGTAGGTGAATTCGTCCCACCCCGGAGTGAATTCAAATCGGTGAGGAATTTCCTGACTGTTCTTTTTGTAGGGCCTTCCTGGTGGTGTCTTGATGCCCCTATCAAATTTTTAGAGCATTTGGACTTATTTTAGTCATAGTTTAATTCATTTTTCTCATTCACTTATCGTAGGCTTGGGGATTGCATGCTTTGTTTTATCCGTAGGTGCTACTGACCATTTCTTGTTCCTTTGAACGTAGGGTTTGGACATCGGAGGAGCAGCGAGGAGTCAAGACTCATCAACGCAAGTGGCGGCGACGTTTGGTCCACCCATTTTACATGTGGGCACGCGGAAGAAGGAAAGGCACCCATGGATGTAACAAGAACGCATGCTTAAACGCTCCTAGCCCTTGGAAGGGGAGGATGCGCATTGTAACCGAGTTGTGAAACATATCAATAAAAAGGGTTGTCTTCTTTATTCACATTTGTTTCATTTTGATTCGCTCATGCTTTTCCCTCTTTTCATGCACTTTCAAGATTCCTAGGATTTAGCGCTAAGTTCGGTTTCTTTGTTTGCATCGCATATTCGCTTTCCCTTTTTGCTTTCGTATCCTCGTGCTTTCACCAAGCAATTATAGGAATCCTTGGAGAATTTTTGGATTGACCAAGTGATTGTAGGAATCCTTGGAGCATTTTGGGATTGACCAAGCGATTGTAGGAATCCTTGGAGCATTTTGTTTGGGATATGGCTCTCTTAGATTTGAATGGGTACAAATGACTGATGTTCAAGGGTTCTAGTTCCTTGATTCCATCAAGAGAGGCTAGCCGGTATGTCCTGGGTCCTATTTGTCTATCAATTACATATGGACCTAACCAATTTTCCATGAACTTGTCCCTTAGATGGGACGACAAACTAGAGTTCTGTTGGTTTTCCTTCAAGACCAAATCACCAACCCGAAAGTCCCTCAGGTGAACTTTCATGTTGTATGCTTTCTTAAGTCGCTCTTGATAGATACATAAATGCTCAAGAGCATTAACGCGTCATTCATCAAGCAATGTAAGATGGTCTAACCAGGCCTACCGTGCAGTGCCATCATCGATGAACTCCTGCATTGATATGCGTAGGGAAGGAATTTCCAACTCGAGAGGCATGACTGCCTCAGAGCCATACACGAGCAAAAATGGAGTGGCCCAGTGGGTGTACGAATGCTAGTGCGATAAGCCCATAGGGCAAGTGGGATTTGGATGTGCCAATCCTTATGACTATCTGTGACGGTCCTTTTAAGGATGGCAACTAGCATTTTGTTTGATGCCTCTGCTTGCCCATTCATCTGCGGATAATAGGGTGTCAAAAAACTATGCTGAATTTTGTACTTTGTGGTCAAAGCACGCACATCTTTGTTCTTGAATGACGTCCCATTATCCGAGATTATTTTGGATGGAATACCAAAATGACATATGATGTTATGCAAAATGAACTCCACAATGCGGGGTCCTGTCATAGAGGTAAGCGGAACTGTTTCCACCCACTTGGTGAAATACTCTGTGGCCATTATGATAAACATGTGACGACCTGACAATGCAGGGGAGATATTTCCAATTAGATCTAGGCCCCACTACGAAAATGGCCAAGCTGACTAGACTATCTGTAAGTCCTGGGAAGGTACATGTGTCAAATTAGCTTGGTGTTGACACTTCACGCACTTCCTCACATATGTGCAACAATCTCACTCTAAAGATGGCCAATAATAGCCCATACAAAGAATGCGCTTTGCGATGGCCATACCACTGAAGTGGCCACCACATGTACCATCATGCGCTTGGGTGATCACCCAAGTGGACTCTTGCTAGTCCAAGCATTGAAGGAGGATTCTTTCATAGCTGCGATGATACAAAATGTCTCCTATCAAGCCATACTTAGCCACTTTCTACTTGAATGCTCATTTTGCGACATGCGTCAATCCAAGCGGGAGATTACCTAACTTGAGGTAGTCCCTCATGGGTGAATACCAATCCTACTGATCGGAAGCCTCGACGGTATGAATAACCAATCCCTCTTGAATTTCATCCATAGCAAACCCTGACCGGGATAGAACTTGTAAGAATAGTGTTGTGTTGCTATTAATGGGAGTAGGGGAGAACAAGGACCCCTAGTTGGCATGTTTTAGACGATCGTGGATTCAAGAGAACTTATCCGAGGATGGTTCAATCTAGATCATGTGGATTCCTGGGGTCAAGTCAGAGCTTACACACTCCATCTCATATTGCGATAGTTTTTTGACTTGAATGGTTGTCATATCATCGAAAAGGTCTTGCGGGATTAGTGACCCCAAGGAGGCCATAGTTTCCACAAAATGATTCGATGATCGAGGGAGTGCCTTGATGTCGTACCACTCAAGATTCACCAGGAATTTGTCCATAAGGGCTTTATAAGCCTGTAGAACTGGGCATTTGCATTGGAATACCCCTTTGACTTGGAATTCATCCTCGTCCTCTTGCATGCATGGCTCAGTACCATGGTCAAGGCCCCCATACCCAAAATTTGTCTGGTTTGGTGGGTAGCCTAAAGGAACAATTGTATCGATGGGGAGGCAAGGTCTCCCCATGTCTTGCATGGACTCTAGCATGGTTGTTGCTACAAAATTTCTCACTAGATACTCCCCCAGGCCTGTACTAGCCATTTCAACAGTAATTGTTGGTGATTGAGAGGGAGAAAACGGAAGATCTTCCTGAGTCCACTCCATTTTGGGTGAACTAGGAGCTTCAACTTCCATTGTGCTAGGCATCTCTTCGGTGGAGATGGTTGATACTATTGGTAGTGCCTCTTTTAGGGGTTGAGCCTCTTCTAGGGTTTGCTTCCCTTTGTACTTCTGTTTAGCCATGACAGGTGGCATTTATGGTGAAGGAGCTGACGATGAAGATACACCTGGCTGGGGTTTTGATGGATTTATCACTAGTGGTGCTTGCGGTATCGGACCCTGTCAATATTGATTTAACTAAAAATCCAAGTGCGTCGATGGGAGGGTCGATTGTGGCATCAGCTGCACCACATTGCAATATTTGAAGGGTTCTAAGTCCACTAGGACTACATGTACTTCCCCTTCAAATGTATACTTCAAACACTGGTGAGCTATCGAAGGGACACACTTCATGTCCCTAATCCATGGCCGCCCTAGCAAGATGTTATAAGCCATCTCGCCTTCCAAAATATGGCACAATGTAGGTATCATATTTTGTCCTACTTGAATGGGTAAGACAATTGTGCCAACTTTCAAGCATATCGCATCATTGAATGCTCGCAATGTGTAGGTGGAAGCCATGATGTGAGAGGCTGGCAACTTCAGATGTTTTAGTGCTGCTATGGTAATGATGTTACTGGATGAGCCAGTGTCTATCAACACCATCTTATACGAGATACCATTGACCCATGCGATAACGTGTAGGGGTGGATCTACCATGTCATCAGATACTAATTTAACTTCATCCTCTCGAAAGGTGATGACTGGTTTCATGCATCGTTTGACATGTCCCACAAAATTGTTGAAGGAATTCGCTTCATGGGGCTGCAACTCGATGGCCTTCAAAATCTCCATGAGAGCCTCCCGATGGGGTGTTGATTGCTGTATAATCTCGTATATGGAGAGCCTAGCCGACGTGGTCCTCAAACTCTACATGAGTTTGGTCCAAATCGTGACCGCGGGTCTAGGCGGAGGTAGCTGCATAGGGTGTTGTTGAGGTTGTGACGTCGATGGAACCTCTCTTGTGGCTGCCTCGGGGGCAACTCCTGGGTATCTCTTGTTCCTAGTCACTATGCTTATCATTCCTACATACCCTTGCATGGGGCAATGCTATTGCACCTCATTGACTTGAAGGGGTTTTGTCTGTGCCTCATGGGTAGGCAAGGGATCTTTGAAAACTCCCATCTATTGGTTGTTTGGCGCTATGGGGTTGTCCATTGCCAATGTCTTATTATCAATTAGGTCTTGTATTAATCCTTTGAACTTCCAACATGCATTTAGATCATGTACCTTCTACCTATGGAACCTACAATACAAGTCCTCCCGGTATCCCTTAGGCTTGGGAGCATTAGGATCTATGGTTTGAATCTATGGAAGGTTAATCAAGTTCACCGCTGATAAGCGGTCAAATAGGGAGTCCCTAGACTCTGTATAAGGGGTCTATTGTCACCTAGGGCGACGCTACTGACTTTGCTCCTATTTTTTATTTTCTCTTTCATAATTATTAGGAGGCACTGCCTGATAGTTAGCCTTTTGAGGCTGTATTTCTTGTGCAGGCTTAGGAACATTTATAGCAACTTGATTAATCGCATCGGGTTTTTGTTGCATAGTCCCTATTTTTGTGGTCTTATTCCATTCTTTCTTCTTAGGTTTGGCAATCTCACCATCCTGTATATTGATCTCTTCAATAATTATGGCTTGTGCCAGAGCTTCCTCTAAGGTGGCATATTGCTGCAGCTGTAATAGCACGGAGATCGATCTCAAACAACTTCGTAAGAAAATTTGTGTAAGGTCAGACATAGGAGGAAGGTAGGGTAGCTTTGAAAGCAGAGTCCTCCACCAATTACCATAGGCCACCATGGTCTCTTCCTCATACTGCCTGAGGCTAGCCAGGTCACTTAGTGATGCCTTATTATTGGTGTTAAAGGTGAAGCGTTCGAGGAATGTGAAAGCATGAGATTCTGGAAAACAAAAAGGGAAAACTCCAAACACGATGCAAGAACGAAACTAAACTTGATGCTACAAATTAGAAATGCATAAAATGGAGAAAGCATAGACAAATTGGAACCCAAATGGAACGAAACAACCCTCTTCTTTTATTGATGTATTTCAAATTCGGTTACAATTAGCTTCCTCCCTTTTTAGGGGAAAGGAGCATCAAACTTGTCTCTTGGTCACATCAATGGAAAGTCATCTCTCTTCCGCGTGCCCACATGCAAAATGGGCGGGCCAAAGTGTTGCCGCCGCTTGTGTGAATGAATCCTTGATCCTTGCTGCTCCTCCTGCATTCAAAGAAACAACAAAATCGTTAGTAGCACTTGTTGCAAAATATGAAACATTTGTTCTCTAAAAAACAATGAAAGATGCATGCAAAAGATTGATTATAGCGATAAATAAACCGATTCTAAACAACTTGCAAATTTGATAGGAACCAGGGAACATTACCAGAGGGCCACTGCCATCAAAACAGTCGAAAAATTTGCCGCCGATTTGAATTCGCTCCTGGGTGGGACGAATTCGACTGTAATTCATCCCCGGGTAGGACGAATTCTCCTGCGACAAAGCGCCGAAGTGATGCTGCCCAAATGTCGCGTCTCGAGATCTCCAAAAGACCTGCAAACTTAGGGGTTAGCTAATTGGGGGCATTTTGGGAAGACCCAGATGGTCGGATTTCCCCAATTTGACCTCCATCAACGGGAATTTGACGTTGCTACCTGCAAGTTAGTGAGGACAACAAAAGCGACAAAACATGATAAGATTTGATCAAAGCATTATGAAATTGGAATTACAAACTATTTAAACAGCATAAAATGGAATGCAAGATAAACAAGTGACAAAAGAACAATCTGCCATGAATTCCCAATCATTCTTAAAAAAGAATATTAGGCTCGCATCAATGCGGGGCGCCCGGGTGGGCCGCCCACCGTTGGAACCTGATTTTGGCACCAATCCACTTGGGATGGGCCCAAAATCTCTTGTAATGGGTTGTCGATGAATTGGTAGATCAATGTGGTCAAATGTCGGGTTTTGGATCCGGATTCACACTTCCAATAACCACCCAATGACCTCTCTTGCGAAAGAGATCAAGGATGTGGAAGAGGTGAATCAAAAAGGTAAAATGTGGTATTCAATTTGGCAGCACTTCGTTGCTTGAAAATGCTTCCAACCTGTCCTCTTTTGGGTGAGAAAGTTCACCATTTTATAGACCCAAGGGGTCTCTTTGGAGGGGCATGCATGGGTGCCATGTGGCGGCCATGCCTTCCCAAGAGGGAGGAGACTCCTCCCTGACTTGGGCTTCCATGACTGCCCTTGTGACAGTCCTCTAACGTCCACTCTGCCCACCTACACGCGCATGCAAGGTAGGAGGCATTAATTGACTGTCCTTGGCTGCCACTTGGCACAATTTTTCTTTTTCCCGTTGAACCTGGAATTCGTCCTGACCCAGAGCGAATTCAGAATTCGTCCCTGGGTGAGACGGATCCCAATTTGAATTCATCCCAGGGTGGGACGGATATTGAGCAAAGTGCCTGAAGGTGCCAAATTGCTTTTTGACCTTCCAAAATTGCTACAAAAGTGGTTAGGACCACTGTTTAACCTCTGAGGGCTGCCCTGGGGGCTGTGTGTGTCAAAGCGATCAGTGTTTGCAGTCACATAATCAGATTGGTGTTGTTTTGGTGTCTATAGATGCCCCTTTTTGGGATGCGTTGTGCATGGCGCAGCGTCGAGCAAAAATAGATAACCAAAGCACTAATGATTAGGGTTTCTTGGTAACCTAACCAAATTTTGATGCCCCAAGTATGGAAAGGGCATGCATTCTTGAATCCTTGCTTCTGACGAGCGAAGGCACTCAATTCAAGTGTTAACCTTTTTCGGTGAGGTGTTACTTGACCTTGGACATTGATCGATCATGAATAGGCAAAGGGCGCAACCTTTTGTCTGTGAGAACCTTGAGTTCATGATTCACGAAATGCCAAGTGATTTGATCAGATTGTGATTATTGCTTGTTTACTACCCCAAGCAGGAGCGTAATTGTCTTTGTCAATGATTCTTTGAATGCATGTCATTTTCCTTAATTGGGTGTGTGTTTGTTGATTGGTGACTAAGTGTGACTACCCCCTCAAGCGACGAATCGATGAGGGAATGACCTTCGTGAGAAAAGCGACGAGTCGCTTGACCCAAGATGACTTGTGCAAGGGTGCCCTTAGATGGTTTAGCATTAAGCATGTGCAATTTTTTGACATTTAGACCTATTTTTGGTGGGTGGTAACCCTTTTTGCGATGCTTTTTGGAGCTGAAATTGGCAAAAATCCGTCTTCCCGTGGAGCGGTCCGGCTAAGGTAGCCTTCTTAGGGAGTAGGATAGTGACAATTTGTGACCCCAACGTCTATTTTGCATGCCCGGGATGTCAAGTGCAACAACACTCTCATCGGGCAAGTTTATTAGCTGTTTTTGTGCATTTTTGTTCAATTTTTGATGTTTTTTGAAATTTTTGCCCTGAATTCGTCCCAGGGTGGGACGAATACCAACTTAGAATTCGTCCCAGGGTGGGACGAGCGCTAACCAGAGTGCTCATCCCAGGGGAGGATGAATTTAAGCTCAAAAGGCCTATTTAAAGGCCAAAACTAGGGTTTGGGCTCATTTGCATCCGAATTTTCTTGCGATTTGGAGCTCTGGGGAGGAGGAGGTTAATTCTGCAGCGAAGCGCCAATTTCCTGCCATCATGAGTGCACAAACCGGATCGAGCGACGGAGCCGAAGCGAGACCAGTAAGTGCTCCCTAGAGTTATTACTTTTGTTTAAAACTGCAAGTGTTTTGTTTAATTTTCTTTGTGATGATGTTTTTCAAAATTTTAAAACTTAAACCCTAAAACTGAGCTGAAGACAACTAAGACTTAGTGTACAACTAAACGTAGCGAAAAACCTAGGTAAAGAATTGTTATTTTGCTTATAACTAAACCCTAGGATAAACGGAACGTAAAACCCTAAGACTTAATTTTTGTTTATTTTTTTTTTGAATTTTGTTTTGTTTTATTTTTGGAATTTATCAGTTAGGATTAGAAACCCTAGGACTGAAAAATTAATTTTTTGAATTTTGAATTTTGTTTTGTTTTTAAATTAATCAGTTAGGATTAGAAACCCTAGAACTAAAAATTAATTTTTGTTTGAATTTTGAATTTTGTTTTGTTTTTAAATTAATCAGTTAGGATTAGAAACCCTAGAACTAAAAAATTAATTTTTGTTTGAATTTTTATGTTTTTTTTTTGTACATTGGTAGGCAATGTTGTATATTCATGTTATTGTTGTACAGTTCTTTTCCATGATTTTAATGTTTTTGAATTGTTTTCTTTTGCAGGTTGTTAGGAGCCGGTACCGTGTACCCACTGCTTTTACTGAAGCGCGGGGGGTGCTGACTGTAGCTGACTGGGAGTGGCTTGATGCCCTTGGGCTCAAGCAGGTGGCTCGACTGGAGCCTGTGGTCACGGATCAGGCCTATTTGATGGCCCTGATCAATATTTGGGATCCGTAGACCAACACCTTCCATCTCCCAATAGGGGAGATGACTGTGACCTTGGAGGATATCTATCGGCTTCTATGGATTTCGATAGATGGACTGCCGATCAGGACATCGTCGCGTGATCAGCGGACAACTGTACTGATGAGATGCTTCGGGCATGGGGAGGAGCTGGGTGTGGAGGATCCACTGGAGAGGGCAGAGGGCGACTGCCAGATTGGCGGGATTTTGGTCCGCTGGTGGCTGGAGAGGGGGGTGTTGGGAGTGAGGCACGCATTCCTTATGGGCCTCATGTCCAACATGCTGTTACCTGACTCGTCAAGCGCGAGGTTCCCATGGAACCTGCTGGATTTGGTTTGGCAGTTGGTAGAGTGCCCGACAGAGGCACCGCTAATCATGAGATGGGGACAGACGTTGTTGGCATAGCTCTATGGGGAGTTGTATGAGGTCCGCTATCGGTAGCAAAAGGGGATTAGTTGTAGCTACTTGTTGCAGTGTTGGGCTTGGCAACACATAGTAGTGGAGAGGCCAGTCGGGTTACCATGGATGACTCGGGCGAAGATGGAGGATAGGGAGATAGGTTATGCAGTTCTGTGGCGATGGTCCGAGGAGTAGGGACAGAGTCGACGGTGGGCAGGTGTCGTAGGGCACTATGTCGATACCTTCTCTCGGCTTACTCCAGGGGAGGTGGTTTGGCGCCCTTATCGGGACTGTCAAGCCTGGCCGAAGGCTAGAGAGTGGCTCTGATGGGTACGTAGAGAGCGGTGGCTGATTGGGTGGCATGGGACCGAGCATGAGTTCTTCTCGTACAGCCGGGTGACACGATAGTTTGGGGTGTGCCAGGGGTTGCCTGGTGAGCCCGTGGTCTATCGGCACTGGGGGGATGAGAGGACTCTGGACCGACCGGTCATCGCGCCACTGGGCGAGGATTCAGATGCGGTGATCGACATCCCGAACGTGGATGACGTCGGGACTACCGTAGAGTACGACCAGTGGTGGGTACTACGGCGATGGCGGGGAGAGGGGCCACTAGGAGGCACGGAGGTGGCAACGGCAGGCGGGGAGGGTGTTGAGGCACCAGGGGATGATTGGGGAGCTCCTTTGGAGGATGCGGACATGGTGGAGGTGGAGGGTGAGGATGCGGATTTGGGGGCTCCAGATCAGCCGGAGATGCAGGACATTGCGGAGCAGTGGGAGCCAGAGTAGGCTGCTATTCCAGAGAGTCCCATGCCTCAGGCGGATGCGAAGGACACGGAGTTCGGGATACGTGCTGAGAATGCACGTTTGGCGGAGCTACTATGGAGGCGAGATGAGGAGCTGGGGGATGCGCTGCGGGAGAGGGATCTCCTATGGGCTCAGCTAGCGGAGTGGGAGAGTGCATGGGTTGCACACCACCGATAGGAGGGGGGAACCGACACTGCCCAGGAGAGAGATCTCCTACGGACGTAGCTGGCATAGCACGATGATGTAGTCATGATGTACCATCGATGGGAGGCAGAGTGGTGCTGGCACTAGATGGATTTGGAGGGGGAGATCATCCGCCTTGGGGGGCGGGTACCTGAGCCCTCGGGAGGTGGATCTTCATGCCGAATGAGGGACAGTGGTACTGAGCAGTCAGCATCATCTCATCGTAGGCGATTGGATGAGGGAGGCGGTAGCAGGCGTGATGCGGGGGCTAGCAGTAGCCACCCTGAGGGGTCCCATAGGACCCACACCACGGGGGTAGTTCCCATCGCACCGATCCTGCGTGATCATGGTGGACGATGCCTTAGGCTGGGGGTTTTGTTGTATGATTGCGGGGTCAGAGGACCAGTTTTGTAGCCTGCGGGCATTTTTTTTGACGATATATATATATACCGGCTTTATTTTGTTTATGCACATGTGATGATTTGATCTTATGCATGATGGTTGATGAATATGGATGTATGCATGTTAATTTATTTTTATGGATGCATATGTTATGATGAATGCAAATGTTTTTGATTTATATGTGATATGCAAAAATGAAATGGATGAATGGAATTTGTGATGTTTGGTTAGGGCACCATAGACTGTTTAGGACTTTGTTATTTTGTTTTTAGGCGATTGTTGTGGTAAATGACTTTGCATGTATACATGTGGTTTTTTGTATTTTTTGATGGTATTGTGAGGATGAAAAGTAGCGCAGCTTGGTTTAGAAATGTAGCTAAGGTTTTCCGAGACTCAGACGGTTTTAACTCACTAGCCATGACTCTACTTTATCTTACAAGACTTTTGAACAAGGTATGAATCGGACTTGTCTTTGACCAAGCTATTTCACATCCCTGTGTGTGCAATTGAGTTCATTTATGTGGTATTCATCAGGATACCGCCAGTGCCAGATAGGCTATCAACCAAACCTGTACTGAGGATCACCTAATTAGCTCCACTAACTCCTTTGTTGTATTTAGACAGATTAATCTACGTTGCTATCTAGGATACCATAAGCTAGCTCATCCACATGCAAACATTGGTCTGCACACACGCAAAGCTAATGTGATGGACATATCGTCATGCGGGTAGGATACCACCATTGCTAGGTAGGCTATCAACCAAACTTGTAATGAGGATCACCTAGATGGTTTTCGAATGCTGAGAATTCCAAGGATTCAAGTTCAGGTTATTTGTTGGCTGAATGATTTGGGAGACTTGCTCGTCTATATAGTGATGAAAATCACTGTTTATTTTTCTATTTATTTTTCTTTTTGAGCAAGGATTTTGAATAGTGGTGATAACCACTATTACTTGATTTTGTATTTTGAGCGTTGTGAGTTTGAGCTTGTGAATGGCCTTGATCCTAGTGGCCTTGGGGATGACTACCCATCCTGTGCAGGGACGTGTAGTACGAATCCTTACGACATTGGGAACCAAGGGGATGATGGAGATTATGAAGTAAGGGCATTGATATTTTAGGCCTTGGGGATGACTACCCATCCTGGTTAGGGGTGGATAGTACGAATCCTTACAACTTGGAGACCAAAGGTGAATGGAAAGGGTTAGGATGATGGTTTGTTGGAATTTTGTTTGTGAATGGCGTTGATCCTTTTGGGTCTTGGGGATGACTACCCATCCTTGGCAGGGACGTGTAGTACGAATCCTTACAACTTTGGGGACCAACTATGATTGGGATTTGGTAGTGGTAAAAACCACTATTTATTAAGGTGAATGGATAGGGAAGAGCTCATCCTTTTGTCAATTCTCAGCATTCTAGAACCATTCACACAGGGGGATGAGCAAGATAACCATTTCGCTTATGGTGACCTGGATTACTGTGCAGGTTTCATCTTTCGTTCACACAACTTGGGAATTTTTATGTGTTTTAATTTGTGTTGGGATGCTACGTAACAAGGTGTGATCCAAGTAGAACTCTACCTTCGTAAAATCTGTCTGACTTGGTACATTACGTGGCTAGAAAGCAAAATGACGACTGAATGATAAAAACTCTTGATACATTAGAAGACCATTGACTCTAGTGTGGTAAAAAGCAATGCATGGCATTTTTGTTGTTTTTGACTTCTTATAAAATGGAAGAATGTGGAACAAGATGGACTAGCAGAGTAATTACAATCTATGGTGCCTTTGACCTGTACGACCACAAATATGCAATGTATGGATGCGATGCTTAATGCAGCTATATATTTTTGTATTTTTGATGGATTGATTTTTGTGAATATGAAGATGAGATGTGAGAAGAGCCTTTTATTGATGAATTTGAGCATGCCTGGAAATGAGATGCAAATTTTTGTTGTTTTTGATGATTTTTGGATTTTGAATTTTCTTATTTTTGACCAAGCGATTGTGGGAATCCTTGGAGCATTTTGGGATTGACCAAGCGATTTATAGGAATCCTTGGAGCATTTTGGGATTGACCAAGCGATTATAGGAATCCTTGGAGCATTTTGGGATTGACCAAGCGATTATAGGAATCCTTGGAGCATTTTTAGGATTGACCAAGCGATTATAGGAATCCTTGGAGCATTTTGGGATTGACCAAGCGATTATAGGAATCCTTGGAGCATTTTGGGATTGACCAAGCGATTATAGGAATCCTTGGAGCATTTTTGGGATATGGCTCTCTTAGATATGGAATGGTCACAAATGACTGATGTTCAAGGGTTCTATTTCCTTGATTCCATCAAGAGAGGCTAGCCGGTATGTCCCGGGTCCTATTTTGCTATCAATGACATATGGACCTAACCAATTTGCCACGAACTTGTCCCTTAGGTGGGACGGCAAACTAGAGTTCTGTTGGTTTTCCTTCAAGACCAAATCACCAACCCGAAAGTCCCTCAGGTGAACTTTCATGTTGTAAGCTTTCTTAAGTCACTCTTGATAGATACGTAAATGCTCGAGAGCATTAATGCATCATTCATCAAGCAACGTAAGCTGGTCTAACCGGGCCTGCCATGCAGCGTCATCATCGATGAACTCTTGCATTGATATGCGCAGGGAAGGAATTTCCAACTCAAGAGGCATGACTGCCTCGGAGCCATACACGAGCAAAAATGGAGTGGCCCTAGTGGGCGTCCGAATGCTAGTGCGATAAGCCCATAGGGCAAGTGGGATTTGGATGTGCCAATCCTTATGACTGTCTGTGACCATATTTTTAAGGATGGCAACTAGCATTTTTTGTTTGACGCCTCTACTTGCCCATTCGCTTGCGGATAATAGGGTGTCAAAAAACTATGCTGAATTTTGTACTTTGTGGTCAAAGCACGCACGTCTTTGTTCTTGAATGGTGTCCCATTATCCGAGACTATTTTGGATGGAATACCAAAATGACATATGATGTTATGCAAAATGAACTCCACAATGCGGGGTCCTATCGTAGAGGTAAGCGAAACTGCTTCCACCCACTTGGTAAAATACTCTGTGGCCATTATGATAAACGTGTGACGGCCTGACGATGCAGGGGAGATCTTTCCAATTAGATCGAAGCCCCACTACAAAAATGGCCAAGCAGACTGGACTGTCTGCAAGGCCTGGGAAGGTACATGCATCAAATTGGCATGGTGTTGACACTTCACGCACTTCCTGACATATGCGCAACAATCTCACTCTAAATATGGCCAATAATAGCCCATGCGAAGAATGCGCTTTGCGATGGCCATACCACTGAAGTGGCCACCACATGTACCATCGTGCGCTTGGGCGACTGCCCAAGTGGACTCTTGTTGGTCCAAGCAATGAAGGAGGATTCCTTCATAGCTGTGATGGTACAAAATGTCTCCTATCAAGACATACTTAGCCACTTTCTGCTTGAATGCTCATTTTGCGGCATGCATCAATCCAAGTGGGAGATTACCTAACTTGAGGTAGTCTCTAATGGGTAAATACCAGTCTTGTTGATCGAAAACCTTGACGGTATGAACAACCAATCCCTCTTGAAGTTCATCCCTAGCAAATGCTGAGAGGGATAGAACTTGTAAGAATAGCGTTGTGTTGCTATTAATGGGAGTAGGGGAGAACAAGGACCCCTAGTTGGCATGTTTCAAACGATCGTGGATTCGAGAGAACTTATCCGAGGATGGTTCAATCTGGATCATGTGGATTCCTGGCATCAAGTCGGAGCTTGCACGCTCCATCATGGATTGCGATAAGGTTTTGACTTGAATGGTTGTCATATCACCGAAAAGGTCTTGCGGGATTAGTGACCCCAAGGAGGCCATTGTGTCCGCAAAATGATTCGATGACCGAGGGAGTGCCTCGATGTCATACCACTCAAGTTTTTCCAAGAATTTGTCCACAAGGGCTTTATAAGCCTACAGAACTGGGCATTTGCATTGGAATACCCCTTTGACTTGATTGACAATTAACAACGAATCACCAAAGATGTTCAGTCGTTTGATGTTCATGGTGATTGCTGTCTGAAGACCTATGAGCAAGGCTTCATACTCTGCATTATTGTTGGTGCATGGGAAATTTAATTTAAATGATAGGGGCATTGGAGCACCCTGCGGTGTGAAGAATACTATTCCCGTGCCACCACCTTGCTCACATTTAGAACCATCAAAAAATAGGGTTATGTCAGCCTCGTGACTCAGGCTCATCAGAATCTGGCGATTTCGAGACATGGAAGACCCCATCATCGGGTAGTTCTATGACTAGAGGCTGATCGTCTTCGAGAGGAGCCTCTGCTAGTTGATCGACTATGACCTGTCCTTTGATGGATTTCTATCTGATAAACTCTATGTCAAATTCTGTCAACAACATGATCCATTTCATCGTGCGACTACTATGATAAGTACGACTCATCATGTATCGCAATGGATTCTCCTTAGACACAACATACGTAGTGTTGCTCAGCATGTAGTGGCATAGCTTTTTGGTAGCAAACACCACTCGCCAAGAAAAGTTTCTCGATGTATGCATAGTTAAGTTCATAACCGACCAGGGTGCGGCTAAGATAGTAAGTAGCCTGTTCTTTGTGAAGTTCATTCTTCTGGGCTAGCATGGCACCCAATGCCACCTCAGTAGCTGAGATGTATAAGTAGAATGACACTCCTAGTCTAGGTGGTGCCAATACTGGCGATGAAGCCAAGTATTGTTTGATGTCATCAAAGGCTGACTGGCACTCATCATCCCAGTGAAATGCAACCCCCTTGTGCAATAATTTGTTCATGGGTCGGCACTTGTTAGATAGCTATGCTATGAAGCACTTAATTGACGTGACCTTTCCTTGTAGACTTCTAAGCTACTTAATGGTAGTTGGGGGAACCATTTCAAGGATTGCCTTGACTTTGTTTGGGTCCACCTCGATGCCTCACTTTGAGACTATGAAACCCAAGAGTTTTCTAGATGTGATGCAAAATACACACTTCTTGGGATTCAATCTAACTTTATGCTCCATGAGGCGATCGAGGATCTTGCTTAAGTCATCGAGATGATCTGGGTGCAAAAGAGACTTGGCCAACAAATCATCCATGTAATCTTCCAAATTTTTATGCATGTAATCATGGAAGATGTACGTCATGGCATGTTGGTAGGTGGCGCCAGCATTTTTAAGGCCAAAAGGCATGACCTTATAACAAAATTTCCCCCAAGGAATTATGAATGCCATTTTTAGTTGATCCTCAGGATTGATACAAATCTGATTGTATCCCGAGAAACCATCCATGAGGGATAACATTTCGTGACCTGCTGTAGCGTCTACCAATGCATCGATGCTTGGCAAGGGGAAATCATCCTTAGGACTCGCTTTGTTTAGATCTCAAAAATCAGTGCATATTCGAATCCTCTCATCGATATTTTTGACGGGCACCATGTTGGACAGCCATGGCGGATAATCCATGCAGATGACAAACTATGCATCCAACAACTTTTGCAATTTGTATTTGACCATCAAGGCCACTGTTGGGTGCATCTTACGTAGTTTTTGCTTAACTGGCTTGATTATCGGATCAAGCATCAGATTATGTGTGACTAGCTACAGATCTAGCCTCGACATGTCTCTGTATAACCATGCAAAAACCTCCTTCTTATCCTTGAGAAGGGTAATGTAGTCGGCTTGATCTTCAGGGGATAAGATTACCCCCAGCTTGATAATCTATGGATTCATTGGATCTAAGCCGATGTCTACATCAGTCATCTCCTTGATCGACATGTGAGATCCATCCTCCAACTGATGTGGAGTTGGGATTAAATGGATATCATTAGCTGAGTTTAAATATGTGTTGGCAACCTCAGGTTCCTCTTCAGCCTGAAATATATCCTGAGTTGTCCCTAGGGTAAAATTAGGCATTTTACTGAAAGTCCAGTACTATAATTGGGATGGAATCGAATTGACATGATCCCAGTCAATGGCATCTATGTCTAGATGCAATGACCGTGTTGGATTGATTGGATTGCGGATGGGTTCATGATGAGGCCTGGAAATGCCTCAATCATAACATGTTTTGAACACTAAAAATGCCTATAAACTCTTATGTTTTATCTGATATGTTAGTTAAGTTGATTCAATATGCTGTATATTAACCATTTTGCATGATCAATGTATTTGAAATATTATATGCTTATTTTATAGATTTTTGCATAGTTTTGTGTTCTTTTTGCTATGATTTGCTAAAATGGGATATGCTTAGAATAATAGCAGCATTTCACTAATCATGTTTTGATTCATTTCAAGCATTTACTTCACCTAAATCTGGCAACAGTGCAAGCAAACTATTGTTGTGCAGCAAAAACTGGTCTTTCCCATGTAAATTTTGTAGACACCAAAACAACACCAATCTGATTATGTGACTACAAACACTGATCGCATTAACACACATAGCTTTCAGGGCAGCCCTCAGAGGTCAAACAGTGGTCCTAGCCACTTACACAGTAGTTTAGAAGGTCAAAAAGTAAACAAAGCAAAGTTGGTCGTTTTAACAAGGCAAAGTCAAAAGAAAGCCTTGGCCGAGGGTGTCGTGAAATCATGACACCAAAAGCCCAAAGGAAAGCCTTGGCCGAAGTGTCGTGATATCACGACATCGCGATATCGAGACGTCATGATATCGTGACACCAAAAGCCCAAAGGAAAGCCTTGGCCGAAGTGTCACGATATTGTGACGTCGCAATATCGCAATGTCGCGATATCGCAACACCAAAAGCCCAAAGGAAAGCCTTGGCCGAAGTGTCACGATATCATGACATCGCGATATCGCGACACCAAAAGCCCAAAGGAAAGCCTTGGCCGAAGTGTCGCGATATCGCGACGTCGCAATATCGCGACAAACTTTGCATTTGCGCCTAGGCAGGACTTAACCAATCAAAGGTGGACTTTAACCAATCAAAGGCAAACATTAAACCATTGAAAGCAAACATTAAACCATTAAAGCAGACATTAAACAAGTGGCAACCAAAGACAGTCAATTATTGCCGCCTGCTGTGCATGCATGCGTAGGGGGGTAGATTGGCAGTTAGGGGACTGTCACAAGGGCAGTCATGTAAGCCAAAGTCAGGGAGGAGTCTCCTCCCTCTTGGGAAGGCATGGCCGCCACGTGGCATCCCTACATACCCCTCCAAAGAAACCCCATGGGTCTATAAAATGGCGGACTTTACCGCCCAGGAAAAACAAGTTGGTAGACATTTCCAAGCAACGAAGTGCTGCCAAATTGAACACGCCTTTACCCCTTTTCGATTCATTTCTTCTACACCCTTAATATCTTTCACAAGAGAGGTTAGTGGGTGGCTTTTAGAAGCGTGGATCCGGACCTAAACCCGACATTTTACCACATTTAATCCACCAATTCGACGACACCACATTCTCTGAGATTTTGAGCCCATCCCTAGTGGATTGGCATCAAAATCAAGTTTCAACGGTGGGCGGCTCGTTCGGTTTACAACTTGGATTTCAATAGACGTTTATCAAATATTATCATGCTTTTGTCATTTTTGTTGTCCCACTAACCTGCAGGTAACAACATTGATTCGACATCTTAACACAGTCAAATTTGCATCCTACCCGAGGATGAATAACAGTTGAATTCATCCTACCAATGGACGAATTACAGTCAAGAACAAATCGGTCGACTATTTTAATGGCAGCGGCCCTCTGGTAAAGTTTTTTTGTTTTTCTGTCAAATGTGCAGGTCGTTTAAAATTGTTTTACTCACCGATTTAGCTAATATTTCACATGTATCTTTTATCATTTTTAGAGAACGATTCTTCTTCGCAATAGGTGCTACTAACAATGTCATTGTGTCTCTGAATGTAAGATAAATAGCAAACATCAAGGATTCATTATCACAAGCGACGGCAACATTCTGGCCCGCCCATTTTAAATGTGGGCATGCGGAAGAGGGAAGACTAAGTCATGATTGTAATCCAAAAGCTTATTTAAATGCTCCTAACCCCTAAAAAGGAAGGATGCACCTTTGTAATCGAGGTTAAAAGAATTCAATAAAAGGGCTATGATTTCTCTAAATTCTTTATCTCCGTTCGAGTGGCTTCTTTCATTTCATGCTTTGCACTCTTTAAGACTTAGGCGTTTATTTGTATTTTGAATGTATTGCAAATAGTTTTCTTTCAAAACTTCTAGAATCTCATGCTTTCAAATTCCAGCCAGCTGTCCATAAATAGCAAGGCATGGAATTCACATGAGGAAAGGGATGAAGACCATTGGAATTTGATCTTAAGAGATAACCCACCTGAGAGATGTAGAAGAGATCACTAGAAAAGCATATATTTGTTCATTTCGAAGTATCTTCGAAATGAACAGATATCTTCGAAATGAAAGATCACAACGTCTTCGAAACGAGCGGATCTTCGGAATGAAGAATGCAGTATCTTCGGAATGAGCGGATCTTCGGAATGAAGCATGCAGTATCTTTGGAATGAGCGATCTTCGAAATGAGAATGCAGTATCTTCGAAATGAGGGATCTTCGGAATGAGAATTGCATTGTCTTCGGAATGAAGCCACTTATCTTCGAAATGAAAATAGAGTACGCTTTTTGACCTGTTGACCGATTTTTGAAGCCGAAAAAAGGGAAATAAAGGTTGGAAAAGGTAAAGGGAAAGATCTTCCATCTGTATTTTCCGTCATTGCCGACCAAAGCCATCATTAAGGGAAAGATCAAGTTTTAGTCCTCTTCTAGGATAACACCAGAATTTGTTGCAACATTGTAGGATTAGATCTTTTGAGATATTCTTTGTTTGTAATCAGATTATAGGATAGCTATAAATATTGCTCCCGTTCAGGTTGAGCCTAGTAGAGAGGAAGTAGATAGTAAAGGAGGTAGAAAATAGTGTAAGGAAGCTAGCAAAAAATACAGAGTATAGGTAGAAATTGACTGGTTATAGTCCTGTAATAGTTTTTCAACAGAATTATTGTAATCATGTCTTCTAATCAATAAAGTGCACCAGTTCTATTTCATATTGCTTGTAAATGAGTGTGATTAAGATTTAGAAAGAGAGAGAGACTTACACCTTCTTCTGGACAAAGAGGCTGGCCACTTCCAGACCTAGGAGGAGGACTAACAAGCAGGTTTTTATTCTGATTTTGCTACAGCAGAATGAGTTGTAGAACTTGTTATTTTAATTGCTTGTAAACAGTTGACAATATTTGCAGTCTTAGTTTATTTATGCTTAGATTAACCTTGTGCTTAATGTTTTAGTTGCAATCTTACTTTCAGCAAAGCTTCCACTTTATTTCAGACTGTTATTTTTAGAATTTACTATTTTTTAGCAATTTCCTGCATTTTATGTTTTGCTGTCAAAATCCTGCATAGAAGATTGACAACCTTCTGTTACAGAACTTTGACAGTTTTTATTTCCACATTAGATCTAGACTTTCATTACTGCAAAAGTAATTAGATTTCCTTTTTGCAATTAGGATCAGACTTTCAATTCTCGCAACTGTTATTTCTGCAATATAATTAGGTCTTATTCTCGCAATTGTAATTAGGACTTCATTTCGTAGTTAATGATTAGTTTCCAATTCTGCAACTTAGATTAAGGTTTATTTCATGCAATTTAGAGATAGGAATGTTCCAAAACCCCCCACACAACCGGTTCCACCAATAAAACCTGTTGCTCTAGATTGACCTAAGTTATAGTTGTTTCACTTCTTCTTCCATAGATAGCCTTGTACACTGCCCTGGATTGACAGATTCATTGAGAATTAATGATGGTATAATGACTACGCATCATTTTGGCACCGTTGCTGGGGAATAGTGTTGTCAAAAGAAAACAAATAGTCCAATAGCTGTAATCAGACTAAACTGTGAACATTCAGGTTAAAATCTGAATATAACAACTGAGGAAGATAACAACTATTGACTTAATTTATGTCATTTAGGAGTAAACATGAATGAATAAGTCTAGGGATGAAAAAGGTAGAACTACCCCAAAGGATCCCTGGCTCGTTCCATTAAGGAGATCTTCACGCTTAAGGGGTGAATCACCCGTGTTTGAACTACCATAAAGATTGATAGAAAAATCACCAGCCTCACCATCACTAGAGCATTCTCGAGATAGGAAAATCACCAATTTTATCATCATCGAATATCCTAAGAAATACAATTCATCGGACTCATCATCAACAGAGAGGCTTGGACCTCTTGAGAGAACAATTTGGGAAGCTTTAACTTCTCCCAACAAACAAGAAATTATGGCAGGAGGCAATATAGATGGCCAACATGGCTATGTTCATAATGAAGGAGATGATCAGGATATACTCCAACCATCCAGAACATTTGAATATCCTATTCGTCTGAATCCAACACAAAACTCTCCCATGAAGACCATTTCACCTTCAGCACTTCCAACCTTTCGAGGTGTTGTATCTCGAAGATCCCGACCAGTTTTTGTTTGAATTCAAGGTAGTGTGTCAGACCTATGATTATATAAATGACAATCAAAAACTTAAGGTTTTTCCCTCAACTCTCAAGGATTCAAAGATTGCGCTGGTTCATGAGCTTAGAGCCAAATTCCATAAGAACCTGGGATCAAATGGAGACTGTCTTTTTAGACAAATATCAGGAATATTGCCGTGTAAGGAATAGAAAAGATGAGTTATTCAGAATCAAGCAGGAAGATGATGAGACATTGGAAGATTATCTTGATAGGTTCTCCTTTGTTCAAAGGAGATGTGGACTTGTAGAACCAGAATTATGTAAAACCATATTTTTGAGAGGATTGCAAGATGAATCCAGAGAAGTTCTGGATTTGATGGGAAAAGGGGATGTAACCACTCTTAGTAATGAGGAAATTATGGATCTCTGCAGGAATTACTCTCGCACTAAGCAGAGAAGAAGAAAAAGCCGCACAAATGGCACTGATGTAAAGGACCTGATAGAGGAACTTGCAAATTTCAAAACTGATATTCTAGTGCACTTAAACACTACTTTAGGGGAAATGTCCGCAAAAGCAAAAAAACATAGAACCTTTGGCAATTTATTGCCCAAGATGTAGAAATAAACATGCTTTGCAGGAATGTCCTTTGAATAAAACATCTATTTCAGCCATTTGTAGTATCTATTCAAAAAGGCATTCAACTGATCAATGCCACCTGCTACCACAACTCAAAACTGTTTTAGAAAACCAGACTGAGGAACTCAACTATATTGGACCAAAACAAGGGGGAAATTTCTCTCAATATCAAAATCCCCCTCATTTTTGGGGGCATAATCCTGGTACTATGCCTTGGGGACAATCAGAACCACCCCAACGTCCTTGGAATTATCCTCAATGGACAAATTCCCAAGAATGGCCACAATCAAATTGGAGTAACCCAGCCTGGAATCAGAATCAAAACAACCCCTCATGGAATCAAAACAACCCATCTTGGAATCAAAACAACCCATCTTGGAATCAAAATCAGACTAATCCACATTGGATGCAAAACCAACCATAGTGGAATCAGCAATACCAATCCTATCCAAGGCAGCAAAGGAATCAAGGTCAAACTCAGCATTTGTTGCCTCGCACCTAATCAAAATTTTCAAGAAAAACAATAGCAAACACAAGCAAGTGAAACAACCTCAATTGCCACCTCACCTACCACTAATCCAAACAATGTAAGACAGACACCTCCTCGTCTATGTGGTCAAGTCGAAGAAAATGTTGAAATTAATGTTCTTGATTGTAGTGACATCCAACTTCGTTCAGGGAAAGTTGTACCTGAACCAGTTTCAATTGAAATCAAAGAAAATGAAGAGCAAGAATCATTAGAACCAGAAAGAATCCAACCAACAATAGAGAAAGAGACACAAGCAGAACAATTACCAAGGATAATTCCATATCCTGAAAGACTTAATGCAATACCAAAAAATTCTGAGTCGAATTGGTCAAAGAACTAAAAAAGTTGACTATATCATTGCCCTTATTGCAAGCTATTAAGGAAATACCAGAGATTAACAGTATTGTCCAAAATTTGTGCATTAAAAGAGCAGGAAGAAAGAAGAAAGCATTTCCCAAGACTGTGCAGGTTGAAGGAAAGATAGCTGATCTCTTATCTAGAAAACTAGTACCTCCAAAGTATAGTGATCCAGGAAGCCTAGCTATCACAGTCACCATAGGTTCAGTACCAATATCAAATGTTTTAGTGGATCTAGGAGCTGCAATAAATGTCATGACCAAAGATACAATGGAACAATTACAGCTCAAACATCTCAGCCCCACATTTACAGCTTTAGAAATGGCCGATAGGTCGCTTGCAAAACCTGAAGGAATCATTGAAG
Source organism: Wollemia nobilis (assembly GCA_028583015.1). Lineage (NCBI taxonomy): Eukaryota > Viridiplantae > Streptophyta > Pinopsida > Araucariales > Araucariaceae > Wollemia > Wollemia nobilis. The sequence continues at coordinate 161,816 of JAQPPZ010015105.1, forward strand.
ATGTCCCTATAGAAGTTTCTTCTTGGGAATTCCCTGCAGATTTTCTGGTTTTACAACCAAGAAATTCAGCACATGGATATCCCATTATTTTGGGAAGACCTTGGCTTGCAACTGCAGCAGCCTTCATAGACTGCAGATCCGGAAATATGACTATTTCAAATGGTATTGATCTCGAAACAGATTTCTTTATATCCTCCCGCAAAACCATCTAGCAAATTTTTAGGTCGGCTTATGGTTTTCTCGACTCAGAGGAGGAACCAGAAGAGGTCATTTCTACACTAGCTACCTTAGTAGTAAGAGAACACATAGAAGACCTCAGTGACACAGAAAACTTAGAAAATGAAACAATCCTGATGAATGTTCTGCATGAACAAGATTTAGAAGGGGAAACAACAAATATCCAATAGTTAAGTAATGAGGAGAATCAAAAATCTGAAGATGAACCATCTGTGCTATCACAGGGAAACTCTGTTTCACTACCACATGGATGGCACCATCATCTGATTTTTCCTTCTCACTTGTTCCATACAAGATATGCTTCCCTCAAGCAGCAATAAAATAGAAACTGCTTCTTTTCTCCCATCTCAGCAATGTCCTCTTAATCCCTTAATCACTAGGTATGAAGGAGTGAATTCAGTCCTTCTAAATACAAAACAAATAGAAGTCCAGCCAGGCAAATTTCTGAACATCTACAGCCAGCTTACTAGGGAAGAGGAAGAAAAACTGATAGTTGTCTTGCAGAAGCATGTTCATGCTTTTGCTTGGAACTACAAAGATATGTCAGGAGTTCATCCTGATATATGTACCCATAGAATCTATACTGAAGAAGTCAAGCCAATCAGACAACCTCAAAGAAGATTGAATCCTGCCTTAAGAGATATTGTGAAAGAAGAAATTGAAAAACTCCTGGAAGTAGGATTCATTTACCCAATTTCTCGATAGCCAATGGGTTTCTCCATTGGTAATAGTTCCTAAGAAAAATGGAAAAATGAGAGTATGTGTAGACTATAGAGAATTGAATAAGGTGACATACAAAGACCATTTTCCATTACCTTTCATAGATCAAGTGTTAGATACTCTTGCCGAAAAAAGATACTTTTGTTTTCTTGATGGATTTAGTGGATATAATCAAATTCAGATTGCACCTGAAGATAAAAAAAAATAACTTTTACATGTCCATGGGGAACATTTGCCTATAGGGTTTTACCTTTTGGTTTGTGTAATGCCCCAACAACTTTTCAGCGAGCAAGTCCTAGCAATTTTTGCTGATCCGACCACCAAAAGTGTTGAAATTTACATGGATGATTTCACAAGGATGTGGACAAACTTTTGATTTTACATTGGAAAATCTTGACAAAGTCTTAACTCATCGTGAAACATACCACTTATCCTTAAATCCAGATAAATGCTTCATGATGATGAAGGAAGGGATAGTTCTTGGTCATCACATCTCTCCCGAAGGGATCCAAGTTGATCCAAAGAAGGTTGAAATTATCAAGAATCTCCTTCCTCCTAAAACTCGGACTAATGTCGAAGCTTCCTAGGACACATTGGTTTTTACCGCAGGTTTATTCCCAACTTTAGTACAATAGCCAGCCCTATGTTTGCCCTATTGACTAAAGATTCTGAATTCTCCTGGACCGCAAAGTGTCGGGAAGCATTTGAAGCTCGAAAAGAGAAATTGATAACTCCACCCGTGCTCAGAGGACCTAATTGGACATTACCATTTCATATACAGACGGATGCCTCCAATACAACAATTGGAGCAACATTAGGACAAATTGATAATGGTGAACATTATACCATCTACAACATTAGCAAGAACTTGACAAGAGCCGAGAAAAATTATACAACTGAGAAGGAATTCCTAGCAGTAATTTATGCCATCAACAAATTCAGGCATTATATCATAGGTTATCAAATATTTATTCACACAGATCATACAACCATTAAGTATTTGATGAATAAACCTATGGTAAGTGCAAGAATTATTCGTTGGTTGCTTTTGTTGCAAGAATTTGATATCACTATAATCAACAAACCAGGAAAAGCTAATGTTGTAGCAGATTTCTTGTCCAAGGTTGCAGAACACAGATGAAGGGGAATTAGTTGATGACACTTTTCCTGATGAAAAACTATTTGCTATATCAGTCCAATCACCTTGGTTTGCAGATATAGCCAATTATTTGGTCACAAGGAAAGTTCCTCCACATTTCACTTCAAAATAGAAAAAACAATTGATCAAACAAAGTTCTTCTTTTGAATGGATTAAGGGTATGCTTTTTAAGTGCAGACCTGACCATGTGTTATGTAGGTGCATCCGAAAGGATGAAGTGTATGATATCCTTAGAGCTTGTCATGATGAACCCTCGAGTGGACACTATTTTGTAAAAAGCACAGTTAGAAAAATCTTAGGGACAGGATATTATTGGCCATCTCTTCACAAGGATGTGAAAAAGTACATCAGGCATTGTGATGCATGCCAAAGAATGGGGAAACCCACTCATACAAATGAAATGCCATCGCAGCCTCAAATGGTTTTAGAACCATTTGAGAGGTGGGGGCTTGATTTTGTAGGACCTATTGATCCACCTTCTCAAGGAAAGGTGCATATTCTAGTATGCACTGATTACCTGACAAAGTGGGTAGAGGTGCGTGCTTTTAAACATGCTCATGAAGAGAAGGTCGCTGATTTCTTGTATACTCAAATTTTTTAGAGATTTGGAGCTCCACGGTCTATCACCACAGACCAAGGACCCCAATTTGCATCCAAAGTCATAAAAGCATTTACAGAATTGTATGAAATCAAACATAGGAAATCATCACCTTACCACCCACAAGCAAATGGCCAGGTTGAAGTAACAAACAGGGAACTAGAACGCATCTTGACAAAAATAGTAGCTTTTCATAGGAGAAATTGGCTAGATAAATTACCTAAGCAGCTTTGGGCCTACAATACTACTTGGAAGTCCACTACTGGATTCACACCTTATGAACTAGTCTTTGGTAAAAAGCCTCTCTTACCTATTGAATTTGAGCTACTAACATTGCGCACAAGACCGGAAATTGGAATTGAATTGTCGCAGGCACAGACAGTACAGGATTCTACAGCTTGAATGCATTGGATGAACTTAGATTGGATGCTCTGCACCAAACCGAGGTAATTCAGGAGCAGAGGAAGTTGTGGCATGACAAGTCACATTCAACAAAGGAAACTTCAACAAGGAGATTGGGCTTTACTGTTTGATTCTCAATACGAAGACTTCCCTGGAAAACTGAGAACTAGATGGTTGGGACCTTACCGGATTGAGGAGGTATTTAACAATGGAGCAGACTCGTCTATCCCCTATTGATGGGTCACGAAGAAAGTTGGTAGTGAATGGACATCGCCTCAGGGTATACCATACACCTCTCGACTAAAGAAGAATTCTTGCAACAACTTGATAGTTTGGATACACAGTAGGTGGAAGAGATTCCCTCTTCCACTTCAAAACAATCAACATGATCAGTGGATTTCAAGAAAAAATAGAAAATACAAAAAAAAATCAGAAAAAAATAGAAAACAAAAAGATGAATAAATTCTGAGTATGAATTCCTTCATGGGCATGGTTTCAGGGGAAATCATGAAATTCCTTCATGGGCATAGTCAGGATCAAGAAAAAAAAAAGAGAGAAAAGGAGAGGTAAAAAAAAAAAAAAGGGGGAAAATCAAGAAAAAAGAAGAGAGAAAAATGAATAACTCAGCAGTGAAAACCTTTTCTTAAGGCACTACTGAGTTGGTGTGCATGAAAACCAGTTTTCTGGCATGCATAACCTTGAGAAATTTCTGAACCATCATTGTACAAATTCACCAAGTGCACTTGTTTTGAAATGTTGCAGAAAATCTCAGCAGAATATCAACAAAGACAGTCATTCTTCAAAACTGGCATTAACTATTTTTATCAGGTATATATTTCTTACATTTCTTCATTGTAAAATGATTGGTGTATAGTATATGACAATTAACCATTAGCATAAAAGGTATTCATAAGAGTTGGCATACTTAAGACATGTTTGAAAATGAAAATATTGATTTCTGCCTAATCTTCGGAACAAGAATGCCAAAAATAGTGCCTGCTCGTATTATCTTCGGATTGAAATTGTCTTCAGAATGACAGCAAAATGAATGTTGCACTTTGTCTTCGAAAAGAAACTTTGTCTTCGAAATGACAATTTGTCTTCGTAATGAAACTTGGTCTTCGGAATGACGACTTGCTGCATCATCTTCGAAATGAAGATCTGTCTTCGGAATGAGGATTTGTCTTCGGAATGAAGATCTGTCTTCGGAATGAGGATCTTGTCTACTTTCAAATGAAGGATCTTTTATTTGTTTTTTGGCTTTTGTATTTACCTTCACAAACTATGATTCGGAATGAGGATTGATCTTCGAAATGAGGATTAATCTTCGAAATGAAAATTTTGCAAAGAAGATTTGTCTTCGGAATGAAGACCTGTCTTCGGAATGAGGTCATAATCTTCGAAATGAGGATTTGTCTTCGAAATGAAGACTCGTCTTCGGAATGAGGTCATAATCTTCGGAATGAAATTTTGTCTGCGCAATAAGTTATAATCTTCGGAAAGAGCATTTCCACGTGGCATCCAAGAAGACAAGGTACGACAAAAATCAAAATTTTTTAGTTGCATGCGAAGAAGGAACACGTGTCAGTCAGCACATGGTTTGTTTTTGCACTCATTGGAAATACGGAGGACGTGACCAACCATATGCCACCAATTTTTAATGCCAATAAACATGCACGTGAGAATCTGCAAAACTAATGAGGTGGATCTGATGGCAAGGACATCCATGCAATTATCAACGAACAGGTGTACAGTGCAAAAGTAGAAAAGTGTGCCACCTTTCTTTTCGAAGACGTGTTTGCGAAGTACAGTGCACAGGTTACGGTTCATTCCAAAGAAGAAGACGAGAAACAGGGCAACGAAGGTTTCAAACTAAAACTCTGCAAATTTGCAACAGAAAATAGCCAGAGATCCAGCAGAAGAATAGTAGCCGCAGTGTACGGTTTTTAAACAGAAAATATGGGGCGAAAGATCAGAACAGAGCCTGCAGATACCACTTACCTCCGAGAAAATCTGGCAGTTGTGCAGATTTTTGAAGATGGAGGGTTTATGCCATTTCTGGATAAATTCAATGGGTCTTCTAAAGATTTGGCTGGCATGTTCGCCCATACGTTCAGAAACAACCGAGCACATGTTAACGACATGACTATTGAGGTAAGCCCTAAAATTTTAAGTCAGATTACAGAGCTGCCATTAGAAGGGATTTCAATTTCTAGATCTGGCAAAAACACATTGGCAAATGTAGTTAATCAGTTTGTAGAAGAAAATGATAGAGAACCAGAATATTTAACCCATAACAACACATGCAAAGGGTTAAAAAGGGCCAGCCTACAGGAACCCTGGGATGAAGTAGCCACCTGGGTAATTAAATTTCTGACCTGTGAAGGGCAGTATGTGCTGTTGTCAGGGCATCATCTACGAATTTTGAACCATCTCAGACATGGTGGGCAACAACCAGAAGTTAGGGTAAATCTTCCCCTGTATCTGTATCAAGAATTAAAGAACATGGCAAAAAGATATCAGGAGGGTAAAGGAAGCCTACGCCATCATGGCCTCATCAAATTAGTCTACCAACACCATTTTAGAGGAAACCCTAGGAGTTTTGATAGGTTTTACTCTACCCTAAATGATGTCATTTTTGGGGATGAAAGTGAGGAAGAAGAAGAACCAAATGCTACTAATGTTGCTGCAGAGGAGGAAACAGTTGCTGCAAAAAATGTTGCAGAAGATGTCCGCAGAAGAAACTACGAAGGTGTCCCTGAAGCTGTTACAGAGCTACACCCCACAGCAGCAATAGAAAACCTTGCTCCTGAACCCTCAACTTCACGAGCTAAGAAACAAAAGAGAAGAGGATCTGGAACTGGCAGCAGAGCAAAAAAACAAAAGAAGGTTCATTTTGCTGAAGCTGCAACTGATTTGTCAGAACAGAGAAGTGAAGCACTTAACCAAACAGAGGCAGAAACAACAAGGGAAATAGAGGCATCTAAAACTGACCCCATGACCCCTGTTGTCACCAAAAAATAGGGCAAAAAGAAGAAGTTTGCATCTGGAACTAGGAGGTCTACAAGAATTCATTTGAAAGAAACTACAGAATAGGTCATGGAAGAAGAAGATAGACCAAGCAGCCCAGATGTCACAGAGATACAACCAAACATCTAAAAACTTTCCAGAATTCCCTGAATAGATAGCTGAGGCAGAAACTGAGCAGGATGGTTTGGAGGAAGCTACAGTTCAACAGGCTATAGATATGGTGGATACCCTTATAGCCAGTTTCACAGAGCCTCCTGAACAAGAACAAACTGTTGCAGAAGAAGAGGAAATATTGGTTGAGCAGCCAACTGCAACTGATTTGTCTGCATCAGCTTCTGAAGTAGAAACAAAAGTGGAAGACATCACAGAGCAGCTGAGGGCAGCAAGGAGTGTTGTCAAAACACAGACTAGGTGGATTTCAGAGAAAGAAAGCATCATTGAGATGCAAGAAAGAAAAATTGCAGAGCTTCAACAAGAAGTGGCAGAATTGAGAAAACTGTTGTCACAATCTGAAAAATAGCCAGCTATATCCAATGATGAAGACAATTTGGCTCAATTGCTTCTAGGCCTATCAAGGACAGATGACTCTGTTGAGGCAGACATGGGAGTTCATCCTGAAATAGCACTCCTTCATTCTGAAGAAGTGCCTGTTCATTCTGAAGCAACACCATCTTATTCTGAAGCATTGCCTTCTTGTTCTGAAGATGCTTCAAAAATGGTGAAGAGCATAGCAGAGGATGTTGAAGATGAGCCACCAACACAGGAACAGTCCCAGTAGCAAGAAAATGTTCAAGTAAGTACTCCTATTGAGGTCCCTGCATTTCAACTTGTTACACTTCCAATAGAAACAACAGATAAGGGGGTACAAGTAGAAATACTATCTGATGACAACCCCATAGAAATAGCAAATAAGGAAGTGCAAGTAGAGTTATTGATAGATGAACAACTAGTAGAAGTGGTAAAAAAGGAGTTCAAGTTGATCTGCTGCCTAGGATCCCACCTGTAGTCAGACCACCTAATACTGTGTCTTTAGAACAGTACAATGCAGACATAGCTAGCTGGATGATTAGATATGAGCAGCTTGCCACAAAAACTAAAAAGTTTAAATTGGAAGCAAAACAGCTAGAAGCCAAGGACATAGAAATTCAGGCATTGAAAGAAAAGGTGTCTGACTTATGCCAAATTGCTGAATTTTTAGTCCAATTTAGACGACCAACCAGATTTTACAGCCTTATTTTGAAGGAAAAATACCTCGGATGGCGTGTCATGAGAATTACTTCAAACCTCCCATATAAATTGGACACTATTGAAGATTTTCTAGAGGCATATTTTGACAAGTCCTTTTGAGCAGAAAAATCTCCTGTGTGAACTGTTTTTACATAGTTTCTTCATTCCAGAGGAAGTTGACTCTCATCCTCAAATCTACATTGGAGATGTTCAGTTGAGAGCATTTATGTCTACTTTGCAGAATCAACTTTACTGGGATCAAGAGAAAAGGCAGAATAAAGTGATTGAAACAAGGGCTGAGTTGTTAGTCAGAGCAATCCAGCCAAATCACCTAGTTATCACCAGCAAACACTTCTCAATGATGAACAGGGATGATATAAAGAGAATGTACTTGAACAATTTGAGGGACTGTGTGGCCAGATTTAACAATTTTTGTGATCATAATTTCTTCCCAACATTGTCAATATGCAGAGACAGATGGAATGAACTTTCCATGTCTTTGAGAAAAAGAGAACCTATCTCCCCCATCAACTTAGAATGGTCCAGAAGAAGAGCAGAAGGTGTAGTCCAACTGATTCAGATCATGCAACATAACTGGATAGGTCTCAGGTTCAGGCCTCCGACCATCATTACTCCAGTTCCATTCTACTTTGAGGAAGATGCCCAACCTGATGAACAATTTGAAGATTGGCTCAGAAACATTCAGGAAAACAGGGGGTATTACATAGGCAAGAAATTATTCTATAGGTCATGGAATCTAAACATGGACATATGTGATTCCATAGCCCAACATAATGCATGAGGGCATGCATTAATATAAGTTGGGGGGAAAATGATGAGGCCTGGAAATGCCTCAATCATAACATGTTTTGAACACTAAAAATGCCTATAAACTCTTATGTTTTATCTCGATATGTTAGTTAAGTTGATTCAATATGTTGTATATTAACCATTTTGCATGATCAATGTATTTGAAATATTATATGCTGATTTTACAGCTTTTTGCATAGTTTTGTGTTCTTTTTGCTATGATTTGCTAAAATGGGATATGCTTAGAATAATAGCAGCATTTCACTAATCATGTTTTGATTCATTTCAAGCATTTACTTCACCTAAATCTGGCAACAGTGCAAGCAAACTGTTGTTGTGCAACAAAATCGAGTCTTTCCCATGTAAATTCCAGCCACTCGTCCATAAATAGCAAGGCATGGAATTCACATGAGGAAAGAGATGAAGACCATTGGAATTTGATCTTAAGAGATAACCCACCTGAGAGATGCAGAAGAGATCACTGAAAAACATATATTTGTTCATTCCGAAGTATCTTTGGAATGAACAGATATCTTCGGAATGAAAGATCACAACGTCTTCAGAACAAGCGGATCTTCGAAATGAAGAATGCAATATCTTCAAAATGAGCGGATCTTCGGAATGAAGCATGCAGTATCTTCGGAATGAGCGATATTCGGAATGAGAATGCAGTATCTTCGAAATGAGGGATCTTCGGAATGAGAATTGCATTGTCTTCGAAATGAAGCCACTTATCTTCGAAATGAAAATAGAGTACGCTTTTTGACCTGTTGACCAATTTTTGAAGCCAAAAAAAGGGAAATAAAGGTTGGAAAAGGTAAAGGGAAAGATCTTCCATCTGTCTTTGCCGTCATTGCCGACCAAAGCCATCATTAAGGGAAAGATCAAGTTTTAGTCCTCTTCTAGGATAACACCAGAATTTGTTGCAGCATTGTAGGATTAGATCTTTTGAGATATTCTTTGTTTGTAATCAGATTATAGGATAGCTATAAATATTGCTCCCGTTCAGGTTGAGCCTAGTAGAGAGGAAGTAGATAGTAAAGGAGGTAGAAAATAGTGTAAGGAAGCTAGCAAAAAATACAGAGTATAGGTAGAAATTGACTGTTACAGTCTTGTAATAGTTTTTTAGCAAAATTATTGTAATCATGTCTTCTAATCAATAAAGTGCACCAGTTCTATTTCATATTGCTTGTAAATGAGTGTGATTAAGATTTAGAAAGAGAGAGAGACTTACACCTTCTTCTGGACAAAGAGGTTGGCCACTTCCAGACCTAGGAGGAGGACTAACAAGTAGGTTTTTATTCTGATTTTGCTGCAGCAGAATGAGTTGTAGAACTTGTTATTTTAATTGCTTGTAAACAGTTGACAATATTTGCAGTCTTAGTTTATTTATGCTTAGATTAACCTTGTGCTTAATGTTTTAGTTGCAATCTTACTTTCAGCAAAGCTTCCACTTTATTTCAGATCGTTATTTTTAGAATTTACTATTTTTTAGCAATTTCCCGCATTTTATGTTTTGTCTATCAAAATCCCGCACGTAAGATTGACAACCTTCTCGTTACGTAACTTTGACAGTTTTTATTTCCACATTAGATCTAGACTTTCATTACCACAAAAGTAATTAGATTTCCTTTTGCAATTAGGATCAGACTTTCAATTCTGCAACTCGTTATTTTGCAATATAATTAGGTCTTATTCTGCAATTGTAATTAGGACTTCATTTCTGTAGTTAATGATTAGTTTCCAATTCTGCAACTTAGATTAAGGTTTATTTCATGCAATTTAGAGATAGGAATGTTCCAAAACCCCCCACACAACCGGTTCCACCAATAAAACCTGTTGCTCTAGATTGACCTAAGTTATAGCTGTTTCACTTCTTCTTTCGTAGATAGCCTTGTACACTGCCCTGGATTGACAGATTCATTGAGAATTAATGATGGTATAACGACTACGCATCAGTTCAATTAAGTCAATGGAGATCATGTGGATGAAATGAATTTGGTCTCCATTACCGTGGGTGTGATGACTCAAACATTCTAGATGTTCTCTATGTTCTAGATCTGGTTTTGTAGGTACTAGCACGAATGGATCGACCCTATGTGCTAATAAGAGGATAGGATTTGCCCTCGACACTGATATCACCCTAGGGTCTCGAAGTGGAAAGTGCTCTTCATGTACCTAGAGTAGTGGATCCAACACTTGATCCCACCCTGCTAGGTCTATGTACCACTCATGCCCTGGCACTATGCCCATCTGTGCAAATATGTCATTAATCTCCAAGGGGTGTCGTTGTTGCATTTGTTGCCTTTGTTGCATTTGTTGCATGTGGTTGAGATAGGCCATCTCAGTTTCATCTTTCGAATCATTGTCGGAGATCCAAAAACCCTCATTGGCTTCAATAATTGCTTGCGACATATGAGGCTCATCTTTTTCTAGTAAATTAATATGGTCCCATTGCGGTTGTTCCATGCTCTATGGGGGGGACTAATTCTCTTGACTCGGCACTGGCTCGATTGGAGCCTCTAGAGGGAAAAAATTCAAAAATATCTCTTGCCAGTTATTCATGGGAATCTCCTATGAGTGATCACTATCGGATTCGAAGGGAACATATGACACTGGTTCATGTTCTGATTCATCCTCCGAAGATCCTTCTGGACACTGTTTATGCTCTCCTTGAAAGTGAGTTCTTGAACTTTCACCTCTCTCTAGCAAAGGAGAAGGGTTATTGATGTTACCAAGGGTGGTTGTTGACCATGGGAGGTAATCTCCCAATGTATATGTTGTGTTTGGGTTGGCATAAGGATCTGATGCCAATCCACCCTTGTTGCCTATTCCTAGGCCTTGCATGTTTTCCACCAAGATGTCTAAGGGTAGGGGGTGGTTGAACCCTACTCCCGACTTGTCATAAGGCATTTGGTATCTTGGTTGGCAAAGGACACACACTCCTTGCTCATACCTGCCTAGCCCGTATCCATGCCAATTACATTGGCCAAGATATCTCAGAGAAAAATTTGAGTTAGACAGATAGTTGATATTTTTTGCAAAAGGCTCTTCGTCCTCGTCCTTTTACATGTATGGCTCAGCACCATGGTCAAGGCCACCATACACAAAATTGGTCTGGTTCGGTGGGTAGCCTAAAGGAACAACTATTTTGATGGGGATGCGAGGTCTCCCCATGTCTTGCACTGACTCTAGCATGGGCATTGCTATAACATTCCATACTAGATACTCCCATAGGCCCATACTGGCCATTTCAATAGTAATTGTTGGAGATTGAGAGGGAGGGAATGAAAGCCCTTTCATAGTCCATTCCATGTTAGGTGGACTATGAGCCTCAGCTTCCATTGTGCTAGGTATCTCTTCGGTTGAGATGGTTGATATTGTTGGCAGCACCTTTTCTAGGGGTTAATCCTCTTCCAGGATTTGTTTCCCTTTGTCCTATTTAGCCACGATAGATGGCATTGGTAGTGAAGGATCGGATGATGAAGATGCACCTGGCTGAGATTTTGATGGATTGGTCACCAGTGGTGCTCATGGCATCAGACCCTATCTAGATGGATTTAACTAAAAATCCAAGTGCGTCGATGGGAGGGTCGATTGCGGCATCAACTACACCATATTGCAATATTTGAAGGGTTCTAAATCTGTCAGGACTACATGTACTTCTACTTCAAATACATACTTTAAACACTGGTGAGCTATCGAAGCGACACACTTCATGTCCCTAATACATGGCCGCCCTAGCAATATGTTGTATGCCATCTCGCCTTCCAAAATATGGCACAATGTAGGTATCGTCTTTTGTCCTACCTAAACGGGTAGAACAATTGTGCCAACTATCAAGCATATCGCATCGTTGAATGCTCACAGTGTGTAAGTGGAAGTAGTGATGTGAGAGGTTGGAAACTTCAAATGTTTCAATGCTGCTATAGTAATGATGTTACTGGACGAGCTAGTGTCTACCAACACCCTCTTGTACGGGATCCCGTTGACCCACACGATAATGTGCAGGGGTGGATCTGCCATGTCATCAGATACTAATTTAACTTCATCTTATCGAAAGGTAATGACTGGCTCTATGCATCATTTTACATGTCCCATGAAGTTATTGAAGGAATTCTATTCATGGGGCTGTAATTCGTTGGCTTTCAAAATCTCCATGAGAGCCTCCCGATGGGGTGCTGATTGCTGTATAAGCTCATATATGGAGAGCCTAGCCGATGTGGTTCGTAAACTCTACTTGAGTTTGGTCCGTATCGTGACCTCGGGTCTAGGCGGAGGTAACTGCACAGGGTGTTTTTGAGGTTGTGACGTCACAGGAACCTCTCTTGTGGCTATCTCGGGGGTAGCTCCTAGGTATTTCTTATTCTTGGTCACTATGCTTATCATTCCCACATACCCTTGCATGGGGAAATTTTGTCGCACCTCATTGAACTAAAGGGGTTTTGCTTGTGCCTCATGGGCAGGCAAGGGATCCTTGAAGACCCCCATTTTTTGGTTATTTAGCGCTATGGGATTGTCCACTGCCAATGTTTTATTATCAATCAAGTCTTGTATCAATCCTTTGAATTTCCAGCATATATTCATGTCATGTCCCCTTCGCCTGTGGAACCTACAATACAAATCCTCTATGTATCCCTTAGGCTTGGGAGCATTAGGATCTATGGTTTGGATATCTGGGAGGGTGATTAAATTTGTTATTGATAAGCGGTAAAATAGGGAGTCCCTAGACTCTGTATAAGGGTTGTATTATCGCTTAGGGCGATGCTGTTGATTTTGCTCCTGTTTTTGATTTTCTCTTTCATAATTGTTAGGAGGCACTGCCTAATAATTAGCCTTTTGAGGCTATATTTCTTGTGTAGATTTAGGGAAATTTATCAAACTTGATTAACCGCAACGGGTTTTTATTGCATAGTCCTTGTATTTGTGTTTTTGTTTCACTCTTTCTTTTTAGGTTTGGCAATTTTGCCATCCTGTATTTTGATCTCTTCGATAACTCTAGCTTGTGCCAAAGCTTATTCTAAGGTGGCATATTGCTGCAACTGCAATAGCCCAGAGATCGATCTCAGAAAAATTTGTGAGAATATTTGTGTTAGGTCAGACATAAGGGGAAGGTAGGGGAGCTTAGAAAGCAGAGTCCACTAATTCCTGTAGGCCACCATTGTCTCCTCCTCATATTTCTTGAGGCTGGCCAGGTCACTCAGTGATGCCTTCTTGGTGCTGAAGGCGAAACATTCAAGGAACGCATCCACTAATTCATCCAAGTTATTGATGCTATGCTTCGGTAACTGGGTGAACCAATCCAAGGTAGGGCCCGCGAATGTGGTTATGAATGTCCTTAGCAACACCGCATCATTATCCTGAATGCCAAAGCATTGGCTCAGGAATCTTGTCACATTCTCTTGAGCATCCTCTTCACCCTTAAAGACTACCAACTGAGGCAACTTGAAATGTTCGAGGTAAGGAGGTGCGGGCACTGACGGATGCATTGGATGACTATGGAGTTGGCGTAACATGGGCTTTTGGGGCCCAGAATCTTTGGTTTCCATAGACTCCAAACGCTCTAACAATGCTTTGTATGCATCGGAAGATTTAATCTCTTCCTAATTTTTTTGCTCCCGTTGTGAGTTGTGGGAGACTGGAGGCCTATGGTGGGGTGGCCGGATAGCAACCCCTCTACCTTGGTAGGGCGTTTCAGCCCACTCTACTTCTTGTTCATACTCCTCGTAAAATTCCTAAGGAGTCTCTGGGCAAGACCTATGACCCTGAGTGGGTCCCCGCGGGGGGTACCCATCGTTGTTTCAGGGAGTGGCCTCCCTCTCAGGTCTATGGGGTCTCAGAGGCAAAACTTGATGAGGTCGCAGAGACCTATCCTGCACCAAGGGATTATGCCTCTCATATGGTTCCGATTTTTGGGTACGAGGGGTTGGAACCCTCTCAGGTAGGTTATAAAGCAGCTCGTCTGCTTGGCGCTGAATGCACTCTTTGTTAAGGCGGTATAAGTGCTCTAACTGTTGCTGATCTTGCTCAAGCCACGTGATCTGAGCTTGGTGGGCAGCATGTCTGGTGGCTGCCAGGTCAATTTGGTTTGCCATCTTGGGCTTAGGAGGCTTCAATGCCTCTCCTATGTATTTGCCTCAGTTGTGATGATCCGAGATCTCAATGGGTTGCTTCCCTCTGTCGAGGTTAATGGCATTTACTCGAGGCTCTGGCATCAGTGGGTGACCATGGTATCTAGCAGGTGCAGAAGTGCAAGGCTCTAGCACTGTATATTGCTCTCAAGGAATGTGATGGTCTTCCTCATACTCCCTTTCGTAAGTGTGAAAGGGTTGGGTGGAGTTAGCTCACCCTGTTTGGAAAACCCTGCACTCTGGGTTTTTTCTATCAGTTCTAACAATGATGGGAGGCAAAGGAGAGATGCCATAGTCACATGGCCTCTCTTCATGGACACTATGTCTCTCTAGCACTTCATCGCACGGTGGCCACTCATATCTAGCCTCTAAGGGAGGTCTTCTATCTATGTTAAGTGCCACATATAAAGCTTCTTCCTGAAAGGGGCTGTGATGAATGGGCGTGTCCCCTAGAGGGGTGTCCCTATAATTCCACTTTGACATGGAATGATGTGGACTCTCTTGTAGTCCATACCGCCAAGGCGGTATGGCCAAGTCCTTAGGGCTAAAGCGAAGATGAATTGTGCCCACTCCTTGTACACTTTTTGTAGCTTTTGCCCTTGATTGGGCTTGGCTACGGGTGTACACCATGGTGGTGCTCTTGTACAAGCTAAGAAGATTTTTATCTCTTTTATTATTTTTTATGCTACACTTAAATAGAAAATAACACACACATACACAAACGGTGATTATCTCATTTAAAGGTTGAAAGTGTGTCCTAAAACTAGTTTAGTGTGTTTTGTTGTTGTTTTTGAGATTTTTGTAAAGAACATTTAAATGCAAAATGTTGAATCATATGACTCCCATAGATGGTTGCCCCTTCAATATACCATTGCCAGGCCGATATACCAACCTCTCTATATACCCGCCCTTACGAGAGGGAAACTATAGGTACGTGAGAGCAGATGGTACGTGGTATGTAGGTGGTACGGAAGGGGGATTGTCCTATTTATGACACCTACCATAGAATACTTATCCTCGCATGCTAGGAATCACCCCAGTGAAACTTGGTTAGCTTTCGTCAGGATTTGCGTCTAACAACAGTGACAATTGGGGTAAATGAATGCAAAATTCAAGCCAAGGTGGTGATGAACCCACCATTGGTATTGATCAAGGGATGGGATCTTATGACGAGCTCCTTGGTTTAAAAATGCCACGTGATGTGTGTGTGGTTTATTTTAATTTGCAAAAAATGAAATAGGCAAACAAAAGGAAACTTTCCCTAAGCCATACAAAAACTGAAAATCAGAAAGCAAAAAATAGAAATTTTGATAGAAGCTTGTTAAAAACCCCTACCTCTTCTCTGCCCAAAAGGAATTTTCTGACACTCAGCCCTGAAATTGCATAGATAGAAATTCATCCCTGGGTGAGACGAATTACAAAACAGAATTTGTCCTAGTCTGAGACAAATTAGAATTCGTCTTCGGGTCAGACGAATTATAGTAATGTATTCACCACAGGCAAAGACGAACAATAGTCAAAGTTCAAAAAAATGGTACCTGTAAGCACAAAAACACAAATTTTTGATCAGTTTCTTGATCTCAAAACCAGGGGACAGAGTCCCACCGTGATCGCCACTGAAAGCACAAGATTTCAGAAAACAAAAAGGGAAAACTCCAAACACGATGCAAGAACGAAACTAAACTTGATGCTACAAATTAGAAATGCGTAAAATGGAGAAAGCATAGACAAATTGGAACCCAAATGGAATGAAACAACCCTCTTATTTTATTTATGTATTTCAAATTTGGTTACAATTAGCTTCCTCCCTTTTTAGGGGAAAGGAGCATCAAACTTGTCTCTTGGTCACATCAATGGAAAGTCATCTCTCTTTCGCATGCCCACATGCAAAAATGGGCGGGCCAAAGTGTTGCCACCACTTGTGTGAATGAATCCTTGATCCTTGCTACTCCTCTTGCATTCAAAGAAACAACAAAATCGTTAGTAGCACCTGCTGCAAATATGAAATGTTTGTTCTCTAAAAAACAATGAAAGATGCATGCAAAAGATTGATTATAGCGATGAATAAACCGATTCTAAACAACTTGCAAATTTGAAAGGAACCAGAGAACATTACAAGAGGGCCACTGCCATCAAAACAATCAGACAAATTGCCGTCGATGTGAATTCAACTGTAATTCATCCCTAGGTAGGACGAATTCGACTGTAATTCGTCCCTGGGTGGGACGAATTCTCCTGCAACAAAGCGTCGAAGTGATGCTGCCCAAATGTCGCATCTCGGGATCTCCTAAAGACCTACAAACTTAGGGGTTAGCTAATTGGGGTCATTTTGGGAAGACCCAGATGGTCGGATTTCCCCAATTTGACCTCCATCAATGGGAATTTGACGTTGTTACCTGCAAGTTAGTAAGGACAACAAAAGCGACAAAACATGATAAGATTTGATCAAAGCCTTATGAAATTGGAATTACAAACTATTGAAACAACATAAAATGAAATGCAAGATAAACAAGTGACAAAAGGAACAATCTGCCATGAATTCCTAATTGTTCTAAAAATAATATTAGGCTCGCATCAATGCGGGGCGCCCGGGTGGGCTGCCCACCGTTGAAACCTGATTTTGGCACCAATCCACTTGGGATGGGCCCAAAATCTCTTGTAATGGGTTGCCAAAGAATTGGTAGATCAATGTGGTCAAATGTTAGGTTTTGGGTCCAGATTCACACTTCCAATAACCACCCAATGACATCCCTTGCGAAAGAGATCAAGGATGTGGAAGAGGTGAATAAAAAAGGTAAAATGTGGAATTCAATTTGGTAGCACTTCGTTGCTTGAAAATACTTCCAACCTGTCCTCATTTGGGTGAGAAAGTTCACCATTTTATAGACCCAGGGGGTCTCTTTGGAGGGGCATGCATAAGCGCCATGTGGCAGTCATGCCTTCCCATGAGGGAGGAAAGTCCTCCATGACTTGGGCTTCCATGACTACCTTTGTGACAGTCCTCTAACGTCCAATCTGCCCACCTACACATGCATGCAAGGCAGGAGGCATTAATTGACTGTCCTCGGCTGCCATTTGGCACAATTTTTCTTTTTGCCCATTGAACCTGGAATTCATCTGACCCAAGAGTGAATTCATAATTCGTCCCTGGGTGGGACGGATCCCAATTTTAATTTGTCCCAGGGTGGGATGGGTTTGGAGCAGAGTGTCTGAAGGTGCCAAATTGCTTTTTGACCTTCAAAATTGCTACAAAAGTGGTTAGGACCACTGTTTAACCTCTGAGGGATGCCCTGGGGGTTGTGTGTGTCAAAGTGATCAGTGCTTGCAGTCACATAATCGGATTGGTGTTGTTTTTGTGTCTATAAAATGCATCCACTAACTGATCCAAGTTATTGATGCTATGCTTCAAAAAGTGAGTGAACCAATCCGATGCAGGGCCTGCGAATGTGGTTATAAATGTCCTTAGCAACAATGCATCATTGTCTTGAATGCCAAAACATTGGCTCAAGAATCTAGTCACATGATCTTGGGCATCCTCCTCACCCTTAAAGATTGCCAACTGAGGCAACTTGAAGTGTTCAGGGTAAGGGGGTGCAGGCACTGACGGATGCACAGGATGACTGCGGAGTTGGTGTAACGTGGGCTTTTGGGGCACAGAAGCTTTAGTTTCCACAGACTGTAGATGCTCTAGCAGTGCTTTGTATGCATCAAAAGATTTAATCTCTTCCTCTTTAGTTTGCTCTCGTTGTGGGTTGTGGGAGACTTGAGGCCTATGGGGGGTGGCCAGATAGCAACCCCTATGCCTTGGTAGGGCATTTTTGCCCGCTCTTCTTCTTGTTCATACTCATCATAAACTTCTTGAGGAGTCTCTGGGTGAGACCTATGACCTTGGGTGGGTCCCCGTGGAGGGTACCCATCGTTGTTTCAGGGAGTGGCCTCCCTCTTAGGTCTAGGGGGTCTCGGAGGCAAAACTTGATAAGGTCATGGAGACCTATCTCGCACCAAGGGATTATGCCTCTCATATGGTTCTGCTCTTTGGGTGCAAGGGGTTGGAACCCTCTTAGCTGGGTTATGAAGCAGCTCATCTGTTTGGCGCTAAATGCACTCCTTGATAAGGCGGTATAGACACTCTAGCTACTGTTGATCTTGCTCAAGCCGCATGATTTGGGCTTGGCGGGTGGCATGTCTGGTGACTTCCAGGTCAATTTGTTCTGCCATATTAAGTCTTGGATGCCTAAATGTCACTCCTATGCATTTGCCTCGGTCGCAATGATCCGAGATCTCAATGGGTCGCTTCCCTCTGTCAAGGTTGGTGGTATTTACCCGAGGTTCTGGCCTCAATGGGTGACCATGGTACATAGCGGATGTGGAAGCGCATGGCTCCCACACAGTATATTGCTCTTGAGGAATGTGATGGTCTTCCTCATGCTCCCTTTCGTATGTATGAAAGGGATGGGTGGAGTTAGCTCGCCCTACTTGTAGAGCCCTGCGCTCTGGGGTTTGTCTATTGGTTCTAACAGTGATGGGGGGAAAAGGAGGGATGCCATAGTCATGTGGCCTGTCCTCATGGACACTATGCCACTCTAGCACTTCATCGTACGATGGCCACTCATACATAGATTCTAAGGGAACTTTCTTGTCTATGTTAAGTTCCATGTGTAAGGATTCTTCTTGAAAGGGGCTATGATGAACGGGCATGTCCCCTAGAGGGGTGTCCCTATAATTCCACCTTGACATGGAATGACGTAGACTGTCTTGTGGGTTAGGCCACCAAGGCAGTATGACCAAGTCCTTAGGGCTGTAGCAGAGGTGACTTGTGCCCCCTTGTACACTTTTTGCAGCTTCTGCCCTTGATTGGGCTTGGCTACGGGTGTACACCATGGTGTTGCTGTGCTACAAGCTAAATGGATTTTTCTCTTTTATGATTTTTTTTATGCTACACTAAAAAAAAAATGTTACACACATACACAAACAGTGATTATCTCATTTAAAGATTGAGAGTCTGTCCTAAACCTAGTTTAGTGTTTTTTGTTGTTGTTTTTGAATGTTTTTTTAAAGAACATTTAAATGCAAAATGAGGGCTCTTATGACTCCAAAAATTGGTCGCCCCTTCGATATACCATTTCCAGGCCGATATACCAACCTATCTATATACCAGCCCTTACGTGAGGGAAACTATAGGTACATGAGAGTAGATGGTACGTGGAACATAGGTGGTACGAAAGGGGAATCACCATGTTTATGACACCTACCATAGAAGACTTATCCTCGCGTGCTAGGAATCACCCCAGCTACACTCGGTTAGCTTTCGTCAGGATTTATGTCTAGCAATAGTAGCAATCAGGGTTTATGAATGCAAAATTCAAGCCAAGGTGGTGATGAAATCCATCGTTGGTCTTGATCAAGGGCTGGGGTTTTACGACCAGCTCCTTGGTGTTTGATTTTCCACGTGGTGTGTGGGGTTATTTTTATTTTGCATTAAAAAAAATAAACATGCAGCAAAACTTTTTCTATGCACGCAAAAAGAAACCAGAAAAACGAAAAAAACTGAAGACAAAAAATGACAGGAAAAGTGCAGAATTCTTACCTCTTCTCTGCCCGAATCTGTCGGTTCTAAGTTTCTTCTCAAAAACCTCATAGGATAGAATTCATCCCAAGGGGGAATGAATTATAGGACTGTATTCATCATAGGGTGGGGCGAATTCCCATTCATCCCTAGGTGAGACGAATTACAGCTCTGTATTCACCCTTTGCTAGAACGAACAACAGTCAGCGTATGAAAATGCCGTACCTACAAGCAAAAAACCAAGTTTGGATCAGGTATATAATATTAAAAATAGGTTCCACCATGATCGCAACTATTATCACCACTGAAATCATGAGGATACAAAAGCAAAAAGGAAAGCGAGTATGCGAAATGCAAACAAAGAAACCAAACTTAGCGCTAAATCCTAGAAACTTGAAAGCGCATGAAAAGAGGGACAAGCATGAGCGAATCGAGATGAAACAAATGTGAATAAAGAATAAAGACCTTTTTATTTATGTGTTTCAAACTTGGTTACAATTTTCATCCTCCCCTTCCAAGGGCTAGGAGTGTTTAAGCGTGCGTTACTCGTTACATCCATGGGCGTCTTTCCTTCTTCCACGTGCCCACATGTAAAATGGGCAGACCAAACATCGCCGCTACTTGTGTTGATGAGTCTGGAATCCTTGCTGCTCCTATAATGTCCAAACCCTATGTTCAAAGGAACAATAAATGGTCAATAGCACCTACGGATGAAACAAAGCATGCAATCCCCAAGCCTACGACAAGTAAATGGAAAAAATTAATTAAACTATGACTAAAGCGAGTCCAAATGCTATGAAAATTTTGCAGAGGCATCAAGAAATCACCAGGAAGGCTCTACAAAAAGAACAATCAAAAAATTCCTCACCGTTTTGAATTCACTCCGGGGTGGGACGAATTCACCTACAACAAAATGCCGAATAGGTACTGTCCCAATGTCCTACCTTGGAAGCTCCAAAAGACCTGAAAACTTGGGGTTAACTAATTGGGGTCATTTTGGGAAGACCCAGATGGTCATATTTTCCCAATTTAGCCTCCATAAATAGGAATTTTATGATGCTACCTACAGGTTAGTAAAAGCGAGCAAAGATAGAAATATGGTCAAAATTGTTTAAAATGAAATGAAATTCAAATGGCAACCTATCTAAAAATCATAGAATTTAATTCACAAATGAAATAAAAAAAGTCTACCATGGAATTCCCATCGCTCCGAAATGGGGCGATTAGGACTGTGGCAGTGTGGGGAGGGGGCGCCCATGGGGCAGGCCGCCCATCGTTTGAGGCTTTATTTCGGAACCAATCCACTTGGGATGGGTCCAAAACCTCTTGTGTGGTATTTTTGGCAAATTTGGTGGGATATCGTGGCCAAATGTCAGGTTTTGGGATTGAGATTCGTCCTCCCAATAGTCACCCAATGACCTCCCTTCTAAAGGAGATCAAGGATGTGAAAGGTGCAAATAAAAAAGGTGTGAGGTGTGTAAATAAAATGACAGCACTTTGTTGCTCTAAAATGCTACTTATCTCCTTCCTTTGGGGTGAGGAAACTCACCAATTTATAGACCTGGAGGTCTCTTGAAATGGGCATGCAGAGGAGCCACATGGTAATCATGCCTTCCCAGGGGGAAGGAGATTCCTCCCTAAATTGGGACTTCATGACTAACCTTGCAGATGCCTCTAATGCTTGAAAACACTCACCCATACTCCCATGCGATGAAGGAAGCATTGGGTGGTGGATCTGAGTTGCCATTTGTCAAGATTTGACTTTTTGCCCGTCAAACCTACAATTCGCCCCACCTTGGAGCGAATTCAGAATTCATCCCTGGGTGGGGTGAATCCTAGTTTGAATTCATCCCAGGGTGGGATGGATACTGGGCAAAGTTTCTGAAGGTGCCAAATTGATCTCTGACCTTTCAAAACTATTATGAGAGTGGTTAGGACCACTGTTTGACCTTTGGGGGCTGCCCTTGGGGCTGTGTGTGTCAAAGCGATCAGTGTTTGCAGTCACATAATTGGATTGGTACTATTTTGGTGTCTACATATCCAAAGGGATATC
>JAQPPZ010015106.1:0-19526 GCA_028583015.1 Wollemia nobilis
GGAGGAGTATGTGAAAGCATGAGGATACGAAAACAAAAAGGAAAATCCCAAGATGCGATGTATGCAAAAATGAAACATAACGCTAAGCCCTATGAATTGAAACGCATGAAAGGAGAAACATAAACCAATTGAAACAAAATAGAAAGCCAATATGGAATACAACCCTTTTTATTAATATTCTTTAGAACATCGTGTTACAATACGTCTCCTCCATTTTTGGGGACTAGGAGCGTTAAGTATGTGCTCTTATTACACCCATGGATTGATACTCCTTCTTCCGCGTGCCCACATGTAAAATGGGCGGACCAAACATCACCACCACTTGCATTGATGAGTCTTGACTCCTTGCTGCTCCTCTAATGTCGAGATCCTACATTCAAGGAAATAGAAAATAGTCAGTAGCACCTGTAGATAAAATGAAACATGCAATCCCCAAGCCTACGATTAGTGAATGCAAAAAATGATTAAAACGATAACTGAAATAGATCCAAATGAACTAAAAACTTGATAGAAGCAATAAAACATTACAAGGAAGCCACTACAAAAGGAACAGTCCAAAAATATTGCACAAATTACTAATCGCTCCGGGGTGGGACGAATAGAACTGCAATAAAGTGTCAAAAAGCATAGTCCCAAATGTCACATCCAGAAGCTCCAAATCACCTACAAAGTTGGGGTTAGCTAATTGGGGGTATTTTGGGAAGACCCAGAAGGTCAGATTTTCCCAATTTGGCCTCTATCACCCAGAATTTGATGATGCTACCTGCATGTTAGTGAAAGCGGGAAATGATAAAAGCATGATCAAAACTTGTCAGAATCACATGAAATTTAAATGACAACATATGTAAACAACCTAGAATCAGATGCAAAAGAAAAATCAAGGAAATCTACCATATATTTCTAATCGCTCTGGGGTGGGGCGATTAGAACTGCGATAGTTTGGGGGGCGCCCGGGGGCAGGACGCCCACCGTTTGGGACTCTGTTTCGGCACCAATCCACTTGGGATGGGTCCAAAACCTCTTATGGGGTTGTGTCGAAAAATTTGGTGGGATATTGTGGCCAAATGTTTGGGTTTGGGTCCGGATTGCGCTTCCAATAATCACCCAATAACCTCCCTCCAAAGAGAGATCAAGGATGTGAAAGCACAATCGATGGGTGAGGATATAATTTGGCAGCACTTCATTGCTCCAAAGGCTCCTCTCTGTTCTTTTTTTGGGTGAGAAGACTCACCAATTTATAGACCTAGGGTCTCTCTCTTTGAATGCGCATGCGAGGGCGCCACTTGAGTTGCTTGTCCTATTTTGAGAGAAAATATTATTCCCTGATTTAGAGTCTCCTTGCATGAGGCCTCCAAAATCAAAGACATGCATGACTGAAGTCTCTCTCCTTGATTTGAAGTCGTTCCTCGCAATTGCATGGCCTGAAGTTGCAGTTAACTGGCGGACCTATCGAGGTTTGAATTTTTCCCAGTCAAACCTGCTATTCACCCCACCCTGGGGCGAATGTTGATAATCGTCCCTAGGTGGGACGAATACCAATTTGTAATCATCCCAGGGTGGGACGAGTAGGGAGCAAAGTGCCAAAAAGGTGCCAAATTGACCTTTGACCTTCCAAACTACTATGGGAGTGGTTAGGACCATTGTTTAACCTCTAGGGGCTGCCCTAGGGGCTATGTGTGTCAATGCGATCGGTGCTTGTTGTCACATAATCAGATTGGTGTTGTTTTGGTGTCTATAGATGCCCCTTTTTGGGAAGCGTTGTGCAAGGCGCAATGCTGAGCAAAAATAGATAACCAAAGCACTAATGATTAGGGTTTCTCAGTAACCTAACCAACTCTTGATGCCCCAAGTATGGAAAGGGCATGCATTCTTGAATCCTTGCTTTTGACGAGCTAAGGAGCTTAATTCAAGTGTTAACCTTTTTCGGTGAGGTGTTACTTGATCTTGGACATTGTTCAGTCATGAATAGGCAAAGGGCGCAACCTTTTGTCTGTGGGAACCTTGAGTTCATGATTCATGAATGCCAAGTGTTTGATCAGCTTGTGATTATTGCTTGTTTGCTGCCCCAAGCAGGAGCGTGATTGTCTTTGTCAATGATCCTTTGAATGCGTGCCATTTCCTTGATTGGGTGTGTTTTTGTTGATTGGTGACTAAGTGTGACTACCCCCTCAAGCGACGAATCGATGAGGGAATGACCAACATGAGAAAAGCGATGAGTCACTTGACCCAAGATGACTTATGTAAGGGTGCCTTCAGTTGTTTTTCGTTGAATGCTTAAGCAGTTTTCGAACATTATGACCTATTTTTGGTGGGTTTGAACCCTTTTTGTGACGCATTTTGGAGCTAAAATTGTCAAAAATCCATCCTCCCATGGAGCGGTCCAGCTATGGTAGCCTTCTTAGGGAGTAGGATAGTGACAATTTGTGACCCCAACATCTATTTTGGATGCCAAGAATGTCAGGCACAAAGGCGCCTTCGTTCGGCAATGTTATTGCTATTTTTGGTTGGGTTTTGACCCTTTTTGTGACGCCATTTGGGGATGAAATTCTCGAAAATCCATCCTCCCGTGGAGCGGTCCGGCTATGGTAGCCTTCTTAGGGAATAGGATAGTGAGGATTTGTGACCCCGACATCTATTTTGCATGCCCGAAATGTCAAGTGCAAAAGCACTCTTATTGGACAATTTTATTGCTTGTTTTTGTGCATTTTGTGCAGTTTTTGCTTTTTTTGAAATTTTTGCTCTGTAATCGTCCCTGGGTGGGACGAATACCAGTTTAGTAATCATCCCAGGGTGGGACGAGCGCTAACTAGAGCGCTCATCCCAGGGAGGAACGATTACAGGCTCAAAAAGCCTATTTAAGGGCCAAAACTAGGTTTTGGGCTCATTTGCATTTGTTTTTCCTAGCGATTTGGAGCTCTGAGGAGGAGGAGGTCAATTCTGCGAAGCGAAGCGCTGCCAAATTTTTCCCACCACCATGAGTTCATGGACCGGATCATCAAGCGGCGGAGCCGAAGCGAGACCAGTGAGTGCTCTTCCTCTTTATTGTTTGTGTTGTTTGTTACAGTTTTTAAAACCGTAATTTAGTTGTTTTTTTTTTCTTTTGTATTTTGTTTTTCAAATTAAAAATGAAACCCTAAAAAGAAGTTGTTTTGTTTTGTTTTATTTTTTTTGGTTTTTGTATGGCTTCATTAAAACTTAGGTTGAAACCCTAGTGGAAACCATGTTTATTTGCCATCTGTGATAAACTAAAAGAAACCCTAGTCTAACAAAAATCAAAACTTAGCTTAAAAACTATTAACCCTAGTTTAACATTAGAATATTAACTTAAAAACTTAGTTTAAAACTTAGCTTAAAACTTAGTTTAAAACTTAGCTTAAAAACTTAGCTTAACCCTAGTTGTTTTTTGTTTTTTTTTTTTTTTTATTTATCATTAGACTTAAATAAACCCTAGGTACTAAAAATTTTTTGTTTTTTTTTTTTTTTAATTTATCGTTACTTAGAGTTAAAAACCCTAGAGGACCTACAAATTTTTTTTTTTTTTGTTTTTAATTTATCGTTAACTTAGAGTTAAAAACCCTAGAGGACTAAAATTTTTTTAATTTTTTTTTTTTGTTTTAATTTATCAGTTAACTTAGAGTTAAAAACCCTAGGACTGACAAATTTTTTGAATTTTTTTTTTTGTTTTTAATTTATCAGTTTAGAGTTAAAAACCCTAGGACTGACAAATTATTTTTGAATTTTTTGTTTTTTTTTAATTTATCAGTTGACTTAGAGTTAAAAACCCTAGGACTAACAAATTATTTTTGAATTTTTTTTTGTTTTTAATTTATCAGTTAACTTAGAGTTAAAAACCCTAGGACTGACAACACTTTTTTTGAATTTTTTTGTTTTTTTAATTTATCAGTTGACTTAGAGTTAAAACCTAGGACTGACAAATTTTTTTTTTTTTTTTTGAATTTTGTTGCTCGTTATTTGGCTATTTTTAGCTGTACATTATTTTATGCATTGTTGTATATTCATGTTATTGTTGTACAGTTTTTCATGTTTTTAATGTTTTTGTTTTGTTTTCTTTTGCAGGTTGTGAAGAGCCGGTACCGTGTGCCGACAGTTTTCTCTGAAGCATGGGAGGCACTGACTTTGGTTGACTAGGAGTGGCTTGATGCCCTTGGGCTCAAGCAGGTGACTCGACTAGAGCCTGTGGTCGGGGATCGAGCCTATCTGACGGCCCTTATCAACTTGTGGGATCCCCGGACCAATACCTTCCATATCCCAATAAGGGAGATGACAATGACCTTGGAGGACGTCTATCAGATTCTACGGATTTCGATAGACGGACTACCGATCAGGACGACGTCGCGGGATCAGCGGACAGCAGTACTGACACGATGCTTCGGGCATGGGGAGGAGTTAGGTGTGGACAGCCCAATGGAGAGGGCAGAGGGCGACTGCCAGATTGGTAGGATTTTGGTACGATGGTGGCTAGAGAGGGGCGTGTTGGGAGTGAGGCACGCATACTGATGGGCCTCATTTCCAACATGCTGCTACCCGACTCATCAGGTGCATGGTTCCCATGGAACCTACTGGAGGTGGTGTTCAGGTTGGTGGAGTGTCCGACGGAGGCACCTATGATCATGAGATGGGGACAGACTCTACTGGCACAGCTCTATGATGAGTTGTACGAGGTCCGCTATCGGAGGCGAAAGGGGATTGGATGTAGCTATCTATTGTAGTGTTGGGCTTGGCAGCACATAGCGATGGAGAGGCCGATGGGGTTGCCATGGATGACTCGAGTGGAGATGGTAGACCGAGAGATCGGATACGGGGCATTATGGCGGAGGTCTGAGGAGCAGGGACAGAGTCGATGGTGGGCAGGTGTCGTAGGGCACTATGTCGATGCCTTCGCTCGGCTTACTCTAGGGGAGGTGTTCTGGCGCCCCTATCGGGACTGTCCAGCCTGGCCTGAGGCTGGAGAGTGGCTCCGATGGGTACATAGGGGGAGGTGGCTGATTGGGCGGCATGGGACCGAGCAGGAGTTCTTCCCATATGGTCGGGTGACACGATAGTTTGGGGTGCACCAGGGGTTGCCTAGTGAGCCCTTGATCTATCGACATCGGGGGACGAGAGGACTCTGGTCTGGCCAGTCATTGCACCATTGGGTGAGGATTCAGATACAATGATTGACGTCCCAACATGGATGACATCGGGGTTACCACTGAGTATGACCAGTGGTGGACTTTACGATGATGGCGAGGCGAGGGGCCTCTAGGGGGGCAGAGGCGGTAGAAGAGTGGTGAGGGTGTGCAGAGGCACCAGGAGAGGGTTGGGGGTTCCATTCGAGGATGCAAACATGGTAGAGGTGGATGATTTTGGGTGGGATTTTGGGGTTTCAGATCAGCCGAAGATGTAAGACATCCCAGAGTAGTGGGAGCCAGAGCAGGCTATTCCAGAGATGCCAATGCCTCAGGCAGTCTCAGAGGATATGGAGGCAGGGTTACTGCTGAGAATGCACGATTGGAGGGGCTACTGGAGGTGAGATGAGGAGCTCGAGGATGCTCTGAAGGAGAGGGATCTCCTACGGACTTAGTTGAGTGAGAGAATGCATTTGCTACGTACCATCGATAGGATGGGGACACTGATGCTACACGAGAGATGGATCTTCCCTACGGAAGAGAGGAGAAGTGATTGGAAGTAGTGGCTATGTACCATCGATGGGAGGTGGAGTGGTTTCGACATCGGATGGATTTGGAGGGAGAGATTATCCACCTCGTGGGGGGTTACCTAGCCCTCTGGAGGTGGGTCTTCGCATCGGACGAGAGGCAGCGATACTGAGCAGTCAACATCATCTCATCGAGGGATTGGATGAGGGGGCGCTAGTGGTCATGATGCGGGGGCGAGCAGCAACCGCCCTGAGAGGTCCCATAGGACCCACACCATGGGGGTAGTTCCCATCGCACCGATCCTACGTGATCATGGTGGCCGATGCCCTAGGCTTGGGGGTTTTGAGTTTTTGCTTTTTTGCGAGGTCAGAGGACCGGTTTATTGTAGCCTATGGGCATTTTTGATGATATATATATACAGATGACTTTCTTTGTGTTTATACACTTGTCATGGTTTGTTTTTCTATTTATGCACAGTTATTTATGATGATGTATGCATGTGGTATTATGAATGCGATGTTTCTAATTATATGATGTATGCATATGGAATGAATGAAATGAGTTGTTGATAACTTGTCGATGGCACCATAGACTGTACAAGATTTACTAGCTTTTTGTACTTATGTGATGGCTTTGTGGAATGACTTTGCATGTGATAACTTTGTTTTTGTATTTTTTTCATATTATTTGATGGTGATGTACGTAATGAAATGTACCAGTTGTTTTAAAATGTAGTTAAGCTTTTCTGAGATTCAGATATTTTAACTAACTAGCCAAGACTGTACATTTATCTCACAAGACTTTTGAACAAGGTATAAATCAGACTTGAGTTTGACCAAGTTATTTCACATCCCTGTGTGTGCAATTGAGTTCATTTATGTGGTATTTGTCAGGATACCGCCAGTGCCAGATAGGCTATCAACCAAACCTGTACTGAGGATCACCTAATTAGCTCCACTAACTCCATTGTTGTATTTAGTAAGATTAATCCATGAGACAATCTAAGGTACCATAAGCTAGCTCATCCACATGCAAACATTGGTCTGCTCACACGCAAAGCTAATGTGATAGACATATCATCATGCATTTAGGATACCGCCATTGCCAGGTAGGCTATCCACCAAACCCATAATGAGGATCACCTAGATGGTTTTCGAATGCTGAGAATTCCAAGGATTCAAGTTCAGGATTTTTATTTGCTCAATATGTTAGGATACTTGCTCGTATACATAGTGATGAAAATCATTATTTATTTTTCTCTTTTGTTTTTCTTTTTGAGCAAGGATTTTGAATAGTGGTGATAACCACTATTATTTGATTTTGCATTTTGAGCTTCGTAAGGTTGAGCTTGTAGGTTTTTGGCTTGTGAATGGCATTGATCCTTTTAGGCCTTGGGGATGACTACCCATCCTGTTCAAGGACGTGTAGTATGAATCCTTACGACTTTGGGAACCAAAGGGGATTAGGGATATTATGAAGTAAGGGCATTGATCTTTTAGGCCTTGGGGATGACTACCCATCCTTGTCAGGGTGTGTAGTACGAATCCTTACGACTTTGGAGACCAAAGGTGATTGGAGATGGTCATGATGATGGCTTGTGGGGAGTTTTTTTTTGAATGGCATTGATCCTTTTAGGCCTTGGGGATGACTACCCATCCTTGTCAAGGGCATGTAGTACGAATCCTTACAACTTTGGGGACCAACGATGATTGGGATTTTTGCTAGTGGTGAAAACCACTATTTATTAGGGGGAATTGATGGGGAAGAGCTTGTCCTTTTGTCAATTCTCAGCACTCTTGAACCATTCGCACAGGGGGATGAACAGGCTAATCTTTCACCTATGGTATCCTAGACTGCTTTGTAGTTTTCATCTTCCATTCACACAACTTGGGAATTATTTTATGTGTTTTAACTTGTGTAGGGATGTTACATAACGAGGCGTGATCCAAGTAAAACTTTCCCTTGTAAAATCTATTTAACTTTGTACAGTTTTTGGCTAGAAATTTAAAGACAGCTGAATGACGAAAACCCTACATACATTAGGAGACAATTGACTATGCTAAAAATGGGGATGGTGTTATTCTGGATGTATGTGTTTATAAAATGGATGGAATGTGGAAAATGAAGGAATTGTCGAGCAATTACAGTCTATGGTGTTTGGGACATGTATGACCAACAAATATGCAATGTATGGATGCGATGCCTAATGCAACTTATATTTTTGTATTTTGATTTTTACGAGTATGCATGGAATTGAGATGCAATTTTTTTGTTATTTTTGATGATTTTATTGTTTTTGTTTGTTTTTGAATATTTATTTTGACCAAGCGGTTATGGTAACCCTTGGAGCTTTTGGTTTGACCAAAGGGTTTATGGATACCTTTGGGGCATTTTTGGGTTGACCAAGCGATTGTGGGAATCCTTGGAGCTTTTGGTTTGACCAAAGTTTATATTTTTTGACCAAAGGGTTTATGGACACCTTTGGGGCATTTTGGGTTTGACCAAGCGATTGTGGGAATCCTTGGAGCTTTTGGTTTGACCAAAGGGTTTATGGACACCTTTGGGGCATTTTGGGTTTGACCAAGCGATTGTGGGAATCCTTGGAGCTTTTGGGTGGACTATGGCTCTCTCTAAATGTGGAATGGCCTCAAATGACTGATGTTCAAGGGTTCTAGTTCCTTGATTCCTTCAAGAGAGGCGAGCCGGTATGTTCCAGGTCCTATTTTACTATCAATCACATAAGGACCTAACCAGTTTGCCATGAACTTGTCCCTTAGATGGGGCGGCAAATTAGAATTTTGTTGGTTCTCTTTTAAGACCAAGTCACCAACCTGAAAGTCCCTTAGGTGAACCTTCATGTTGTATGCTTTCTTAAGTCGCTCTTGATAGATACGTAAATGCTCGAGAGCATTGATGCGTCATTCATCGAGCAACGTAAGTTGGTCTAACCGGGCCTGCCATGTAGTGTCATCATCGATGAACTCTTGCATTGAAATGCGTAGTGAAGGGATTTCCAACTCGAGAGGCATGACTACCTCGGAGCCATACACCAACGAAAATGGAGTTGCCCTAGTGGGCATCCGAATGCTAGTGCGATAAGCCCATAGGGCAAGCGGGATTTGAATGTGCCAATCCTTATGACTATCTACGATGGTATTTTTGAGGATGGTGACTAGCATTTTGTTTGATGCCTCTGCTTGCCCATTTGCCTACGGATAATAGGGTGTTGAAAAACTATGCTAAATTTTGTACTTTGTTGTCAAAGCATGCACATATTTATTCTTGAATGACGTCCCATTATCCGAGATGATCTTGGATGGAATACCAAAATGACATATGATGTTATGTAAAATAAACTCCGCAATGCGGGTTCCAATCGTAGAGGTTAGCGGAATTGCTTCCACCCACTTGGTGAAGTACTCTATGGCCGTTATGATGAACGTGTGATGACCTGACGATGCAGGGGAGATCTTTTTGATTAGATCAAAGCCCCACTATGAAAAAGGCCAAGCCGATTGGATCGGTTGCAAGGCTTGAGAAGGTACGTGTGTCAAATTAGCATGGTGTTGACACTTCATGCACTTCTTTACATATGCGCAACAATCTCGCTCTAAATATGGCCAATAATAGCCCATGCGGAGAATGCACTTTGCGATGGCCATACCGCTGAAGTGGCCACCGCATGTACCATCGTGGGCTTGGGTGATCGCCCAAGCGGACTCCTGTTGGTCCAAGCAATGGAGGAGGATTCCTTCATAGCTCCGACGATACAAAATGTCTCCTAGCAAGACATGTTTTGCCGCTTTCTATTTAAATGATCTTTTCATGGCTTGTGTCAATCCAAGTGGGAGGTTACCTAACTTGAGGTAATCCCTGATGGGTGTGTACCAATCCTGCTGATCAGAAACCTCGATGGTATGAATGGCCAATCCCTCTTGAAGTTCATCCCTAGCAAAAGTTGAGCGGGAAAGAACTTGTAAAAATAGCGTTGTGTTGCTATTAAGAGGGGTCGAGGAGAACAAGGACCCCTAGTTGGCTTGAGTCAGACAATCATGGATTCGAGAGAACCTATCCTGAGATGGTTCAATCTGGATCAGGTGGATTCCTGGCGTTAGGTCAGAGCTTGCACGCTCCATCATGGATTGTGATAATGTTTTGACCTGAATGGTTGTCATCTCACCGGAAGGGTCTTGCGGGATTAGTGACCCCAAGGAGGCCATAGTGTCCACAAAATGATTCGATGATCGAGGGAGTGCCTCGATGTCGTACCATTCAAGCTGTGCCAAGAATTTGTCCACAAGGGCTTTGTAGGCCTACAGAACTAGGCATTTACATTGGAATACCCCTTTGACTTGATTGAAAATTAACAATGAATCACCAAAGATGTTTAAACGTTTGATGTTCATGGTGATTGTTGTTTGAAGACCTATGAGCAAGGCTTCATATTCTGCATTGTTGTTGGTGCACGGGAAGTCTAATTTAAATGATAGAGGCATTGGAGCCCCTTGCGGTGTGAAGAATAC
Organism: Wollemia nobilis; assembly: GCA_028583015.1. Classification (NCBI taxonomy): domain Eukaryota; kingdom Viridiplantae; phylum Streptophyta; class Pinopsida; order Araucariales; family Araucariaceae; genus Wollemia; species Wollemia nobilis. The sequence goes on from JAQPPZ010015106.1 coordinate 10,181, forward strand.
AATTCTCATGCCACCTCCTTGCTCACATTTAGAACCATCGAAGAATAGGGTCATGTCAGCCTGTGACTCAGGCTCATTAGAATCTGGCGATTCTGAAACATGGAAGACCCCATCATCAGGTAGTTCTACGGTCAGAGGCTGATCATCTTCAAGAGGAGCCTCTGCTAGTTGATCGGTGATGACTTGACCTTTTATGGATTTTTGTCCAATGAATTCTATGTCAAACTCCATCAACAACATGATCCATTTCGTCATGCGGCTACTATGATAAGTATGACTCATCATGTATCGCAATGGATTCTCCTTAGACACAACATACGTCGTATTGCTGAGCATGTAGTGGCATAGCTTTTTGGTAGCAAACACCACTGCCAAGCAGAGCTTCTCAACGTATGCATAGTTAAGTTCATAACTGACCAGGGTGCGGCTAAGATAGTAAGTAGCCTGTTCTTTGTGTAGTTCATTTTTCTGGGATAGCATGGCGCCCAGTGCCACCTCAATAGCTGAGATGTATAAGTAGAATGACACTCCTGGTCTAGGTGGTGCCAATACTGGCGGTGAAGCCAAGTATTGTTTAATATCATCAAAGGCTGACTGGCACTCGTCATCCCAGTGAAATGCTACCCCCTTGTGCAATAATTTATTCATGGGTCGGCACTTGTCAGATAGCTGCGCTATGAAGCGCTTGATTGACGTGACCTTTCCCTGAGGCTTTGAGCTGCTTGATGGTAGTTGGGGGAAGCATTTCAAGGATTGCCTTGACTTTGTGTGGGTCTACCTCGATTCCTCATTTGGAGACTATGAAACCCAAGAGCTTTCCAGATGTGATGCCAAATACGCACTTCTTGGGGTTTAGTCTAAATCTATGTTCAATGAGGCGATCGAGGATCTTGCTTAAGTCATCGAGATGATCTAGGCGCAAAAGAGATTTGGCCAACAAATCATCCATGTAATCTTCCAAAGTTTTATGCATGTGATCATGGAAGATGTACGTCATGGCACGTTGGTAGGTGGCGCCAGCATTTTTAAGGCCAAAGGGCATGACCTTATAACAAAATGTCCCCCAAGGCATTGTGAACGCCATTTTTAGTTGGTCCTCGAGATTGATACGAATTTGATTGTATCCCGAGAAACCATCCATGAGGGAAAGCATTTCATGGCCCGTTGTAGCATCTACCAATGCGTCGATGCTAGGCAAGGGGAAATCATCCTTAGGACTCGCTTTGTTTAGATCTCAAAAATTGGTGCATATGCGAATCCTCCCGTCGAGCTTTTTGATGGGCACCATGTTAGACAACCATGGTGGGTAATCCACGCAGATGACAAACTGTGCATCCAACAACTTTTGTAGCTCATATTTGACCATTAAGGCTACTGTTGGATGCATCTTACGTAGTTTTTGCTTTACTGGCTTGACTGTCGGATCAAGCGTTAGATTATGCATGACTAGCTACGGGTCTAGCCCCGACATGTCTTTGTAGGACCATGCAAAAACCTCCTTCTTCTCTTTGAGAAGGGCAATGTAGTCGGCTTGCTCTTCGAGGGATAGACTTACCCCCAGCTTGATGATTTGCAAATTCATTGGATCTGAGCCGATGTCTACGTCAGTCGTCTCCTCGATCGACATGTGGGACCCGTCCTCCAACTGGTGTGGAGTTGGGATCAAGTGGATATCATTTGCTAAATTTAGATCATCGTTCGGAACGTCAGGTTCCTCTTCAACATGGAAGACATCCTGAGTCTATCCTAGGGTGAAATGGAACATCCCACCACAAGGCCAGTACTCTGATGGGGATGGCGGTGTGTCAACGTGATCCCAGTCTATAGCATCTAGGTCTAGATGCAATGACCATGTTGGGTCGGCTGGATTATGGATGGGGGTGGTTAAATCAATGGAGATCATGTTGATGAAATGATTTTGGTCTCCATTACCATGGGTGTGGTTACTCGGACATCCTAGGTGATCTTTGTGCTCCGGATCTGGCTCTGTAGGTACTGGCACAAATGGATCGGCCCTATGTGTGGATAAGAGGATAGGGTCTACCCTAGGCACTGATGGCTCTATAGGGTCTCCAGGCGGAAGATGTTCTCTGTATACCTAGAGTGGCGGGTGCAGTAATTGGTCCAACTGCGCCTGGTTTAGGTGCCACCTATGCCTTGGCCCTATGTGTAGTTGTTCAAACATGTCATCTATGTCCAAGGGATATTGTTGTTATCGCATATGATTGAGATAGGCCATCTCAGTTTCATCTTCATAATCACTATCGGAGATCCAAAGGCCTTCGTTGGCTCCAATAGCTATTTGTGACATATGAGGCTCATCTTGCTCGAGCAAATTAATGTGGTCCCATCGAGGTTGTTTCGCTCTTTATGGGGGGACCTGATTCTCTTGAGGTGGCATATGCTCAATTGGAGCATCCAAAGGGAACATTGTCATGAAGCTCTCTTGATAATCATCCATGGGAGTCACTTGTGAATGATTGCTATCAGACTCGAAAGGATCCCAAGGTGCTACCTCATACTCTGACTCATCTTCTGAAGACCCTTCTTGGTCTTGTCTATATCCCTCTTGTAGGTGAGTCCTCGAACTTTCTCCCTTTTTGACCGAAGGGAAAGGGTTGTTAAGGTCAACAAGGTTGGTTGTTAGCAATGGGAGATAATCCCCCAATGTATATGTTGTGTTAGGATTGGCATATGGATCTAATGCCAACCCATCCTTGTTGCCTATCCCTAGGCCTTGCATGTTCTCTACCAAGATGTCCAGGGGCAGGGGTGGTTGAACCCTACTCCTGACTTGTCGTACGACATTTGATATCTTGGTTGGCAAAGAACATGCACTCCTTGCTCATACCTGCCCAACCCATATCCATGCCAATTACATTGGCCAAGATATCTCAAAGCAAAATCTAGGTTGGAAAAATAGTTGACGTCCTCAACAAAGGGCTCTTCATCTTCGTCTTCTTGCATGTAAGGTTCAATGCCATTATCCAGGCCCCCATAAACAAAGTTTGTCTGATTGGGTGGGTAGCCTAGAGGAACCACAGAGCCGATGGGGAGTCGAGGTCTCCCCATGTCCTGCATGGACTCAAGTGTGGGTGTTGCTACAATGTTCCGCACTAGATACTCCCCTAGGCCCGTGTTGGCCATCTCAACGGTGATCGTTGGCGGTTGAGGGGGAGCGAATGGGAGTTCTTCCTGAGTCCACTCCATGTAGGGTGAACTAGGCATCTCGACTTCCATTCGGCTAGGCATCTCTTCGATAGAGATGGTTGAGACTAGGGGTGGTTCCTCTTCTAGGGGTTTCTTTCCCTTGTCCTTTGGTGTGGCCACCGTAGGTGGCATCGTTGGTGAAGGACCAGATGAGGAAGATGGACCCGACTGGGGATTTGATGGACTTGTCAATGGGGATGCATGCGGAATCGGACCCTGGTTAGATGGATTCAACTAAAAATCCAAATGTGTTGATGGAAGGGTCGATTGCGGCATTAGTTGCACCGTATTGCAGTACTTGAAGGGCTCTAAGTCTATCGGGACTACATGCACCTATCCTTCAAATGTATACTTTAGGCACTGATGAGCTATTGAAGGGACACACTTCATGTCCCTGATCCAAGGCCAGCCCAGCAAGATATTATAGGCCATCTCACCTTCCAAGATGTGGCACAATGTATGAATAGTCTTTTGTCCCACTTGGATGGGTAGGACAATTGTGCCAACCATCGAGCATATTGCATCATTGAATGCTCGAAGAGTATAGGTGGAGGCCACGATGTGAGATGCCGACAACTTCAGATGTTTCAATGCTGTTGTTGTAATTATATTACTGGATGAGCCAGTGTCCACCAACACCCTCTTATACGGAATCTCGTTGACCCGCGCAATGACGTGCAGGGGTGGATCCGCCACATCACCAGTCACCGATTTCAATTCATCTTCTCTAAAGGTGATGACTGGTTCTGTACATTGTTTTACATGTCCCACAAAGTTGTTGAAAGAGTTTGCTTCATGGGGCTGCAGCTCGATGGCTTTTAATATCTCCATTAGAGCCTCCCGATGGGGCGCTGATTGTTGAATGAGCTCATATATGGAGAGCCTAGCCGACGTGGTCCTTAGACTTTGGGTAAGTCTAGTCTGAATCATGGCCACTGGTCTAGGTGGGGGAGGTTGCGTAGGGTGCTGTTGAGGTTGTGACGTCGATGGAACCTCTCCTGTGGCCACCACGGGGGCAGCTCCTGGGTACCTCTTGTTCCTAGTCACTATGCTTATCATCCCTACATACCCCTGCATGGGGCAATTCTATGTCACCTCATTGACTTGAAGGGGTTTTGCCTATGCATCATGGGCAGGCAGGGGGTCTCTGAAGACTCCCATCTATTGGTTGTTTGGCGCTACGGGGTTGTCCACTGCCAGCGTCTTGTTGTCGATTAGGTCTTGCACCAAGCCTTTAAACTTCCAACATGCATTAAGGTCATGTCCCTTCCATCTATGGAACCTACAGTACAAGTCCTCCCTATACCCCTTAGGCTTTGGTGCATTGGGGTCTATGGTTTGAATCTCGGCAGGTTGATCAAGTTTGCCGCTGACAAGCGGTCAAACAAGGAGTCCCTGGACTCTGTGTAAGGTGTGAATTGTCGCCTAGGGCGACGCTGCTGATTTTGTTCTTGCCTCTAATTTTCTCTATCATAACTGTTAAGAGGCACCGCATGATAGTTAGCCTTTTGGGGTTGTGTTGCTTGTGCAGGCTTAGGGACGTTTATAGCAACCTGATTGACCGCAGCGGGTTTCTGTTGCGTGGTCCCTATTTTGGTGTTCTTAGACCATTCTTTCTTCTTTGGCTTGGCAATCTCGCCATCCTGTATCTTGATCTCCTCAATGATTCTGGCTTGCACCAGAGCTTCCTCTAAAGTGGCATATTGCTGTAGCTACAATAGCATGGAGATCGATCTCAAACAACTCTTTGAGAACATTTGGGTCAGGTCGGACATGGGAGGGAGGTAGGGCAGCTTTGAAAGCAACGTCCTCCATCGGTTCCCATATGCCACCATGGTTTCTTCCTCATATTGCCTGAGGCTAGCTAGGTCACTTAGTGATGCCTTTTTCTTGGTGTTGAAGGTGAAGCATTCGAGGAACGCGTCCACTAGCTGATCCAAGTTACTGATGCTATGTTTTGGCAATTGAGTGAACCAATCCGAGGTAGGGCCTACGAATGTGGTTATAAATGTTCTTAGCAACAAAGCATCATTGTCCTGAATGCCAAAGCATTGGCTCAAGAATCTAGTCACGTGCTCTTGGGCATCCTCCTCTCCTCTAAAGAGTGCCAACTGGGGCAGTTTAAAGTGTTCAGGGTATGGGGGTGCCGACACTGACGGATGCACAGGGTGACTACGGAGTTGGCGTAAAGTGGGCTTTTGGGGCCCAGAAGTCTTGGTCTCCATAGACTCTAAGCGCTCTAGCAGCGCTTTATATGCATCGAAGGATTTGATCTCTTCCTCCTTAGTTTGCTCCCATTATGGGTTACGGGGAACTTGAGGCCTATGGAGGGGTAGCCGGACAACATCCCCCTGCCTTGGTAGGGCATTTCAGCCCACTCTTCTTCTTGCTCATACTCCTCATAGGCTTCTTGAGGAGTGCCTAGGTGAGACCTATAAACATGGGTGGGTGCCCATGGAGGGTGCCCATCATTGTTTCTGGGAGTGGCCTCCCGCTCAGGTCTAGGAGGTCTTGGAGGCAATATTTGATAAGGTCACGGAGACCTGTCTCGCACCAAGGGGTTGTGCCTCTCATACACTTCTACTTTATGCGCACGAGGGGTTGGGACCTTCTCAGGCATAGTGTTATGAAGCAATTCAGTTATCTGACATTGAATGCGCTCTTTGCTAAGGTGATACAGATGCTCTAACTATTGTTGATCTTGCCTGAGCTACATGATTTGCGCTTGGCGGGCGACATGTTTGGCAAATGCCAAGTCAATTTGTTCCATCGTCTTGTGTTTAGGAAGCCTAGATGCCTCTCCTACATGTCTATCTCGGTCATGGTGATCCGAGATCCCTATGGGTTGCTTTCCTCTATCGAGGTTAGCGGCATTCACCCGAGGCTCTGGCCTCATTGGGTGATCCTGATACATAGCAGGTGCGGAGGTGCATTGCTCCCATGTTGTGTATTGCTCTTGAGGAATGTAGTGGTCTTCCTCGTACTCCCTTTCATATGTGTGAAAGGGGCGGGCAGAATTGGCTTGCCCTATCTGGAGAGCCTTGTGCTCTAGATTTTGTCTAGTGTTTCTAATAGTAATAAGGGGTAAAGGAGGGATGACGAAATCATGTGGCCCCTCCTTATGGACCCTATGTTGCTCTAGCGCTTCATCACTAGGCCACTCATAACGAGCGTCTAAGGGAGCCCTCCTGTCTATGTTGAGTGCCACGTGTATGTCCTCCTCTTGAAAGGATCTATGTTGAGTGGGGGTGCCCCTCAAAGAGGTGCCTCTATAGTCCTATTCTGTAATGGCATGATGTGGACTATCTTGTGTGTCAGGCCACCAAGGCGGGATGACCAAGTCCTCAGGACTATATCGGAGGTGACTTGTCCCCCTTTGTGCACTCTCTGCAGCTCCTGCCCGTGATTGGGCTCGGCTACGGGTGTACACCATGGTGATGTTTACCTAAAGATGTGTACATTTTTATCTTCTTTAGGATTTCTTATGCTACACTAAATAGAAGGGAAACACACAATCAAAGCAATGATTATCTTGTTTATAGATTAAAAGTGTGCCCTAAATCTGGTTTAGTGTGTTTTGATGTTTGTTTTGACAGCTTTGTAAAGAACATTTTGTAACAAATGCAATATGATAGCTCTTATGACTCCCAAAAATGGTCGCCCCTTCGATATACCATTGCCAGGCCGATATACCAACCTCTCTATATACCCGCCCTTACGTGAGGGAGACTATAGGTACGTGAGAGCAGATGGTACGTGGAACATAGGCGGTACGGAAGGGGAATCACTCTATTTATGACACCTACCATAGAAGACTTATCCTCATGCACTGGGAATCACCCCAGCTACACTTGGTCAGCTTTCATCAGGATTTACGTCTAGCAACAGTCACGATCGGGGTTATGTATGCAATATTTCAAGCCAAGGTGGTGATGAAATCCACCGTTGGTCTTGATCAAGGGTTGGGGTTTTACGACCAACTCCTTGTTGTTTCAATTACCACGTGGTGTGTGGGGTTCTTTTTAATTTGCATAAATGAAGAAAACAAGCATTCAAACTCTCCTATGCAAGCAAATAACCAGAAAATAGAAAACAGAAAGCAAAAAATGATAGAAGGTGTTTAGGACCCCTACCTCTTCTCTGCCCAAATCGGATGTCTCTGAATTTCTGCCCTAAAATTACACAGAGAGCTATTCATCCTTGGGTGAAATGAATAATAGAACTGTATTCATCACAGGGTGGGGTGAATGCCCATTCATCCCTGGGTAAGATGAATTCCAGCTCTGTACTCGTCACAGACTGGAATGAACAGCAGTCCAACGTTTGAAAACTTGGTACCTGCAAGCAAAAACAAGCAAATTTTGATCAAAAATTTAATCTTAAAATCAAGGGATAGAGGTCCCACCATGATCACCACTGAAAGCATGAGGATACGAAAACAAAAAGAAAATCCCAAGTGCGATGTATGCAAAACGAAAGATAACGCTAAATCCTATGAATTGAAAGTGCATGAAAGGAGAAACATAAACCAATTGAAACAAAATAGAAAGCCAATATTGAATACAACCCTTTTTATTAATATGCTTTAACATCTGTTACAATACGTCTCCTCCATTTTGGGGACTAGGAGCGTTAAGTATGGATCTATTACACCCATGGATTGATACGCTTTCTTCCGCATGCCCACATGTAAAATGGGTGGACCAAACATCACCACCACTTGCATTGATGAGTCTTGAATCCTTGCTGCTCCTCTAATGTCGAGATCCTACATTCAAGGAAACAAAAAATAGTCAGTAGCACCTGTAGATAAAATGAAACATGCAATCCCCAAGCCTACGATTAGTATATGCAAAAAATAATTAAAATGATAACTAAAATATATCAGAATGAGCTAAAAATTTGATAGAAGCAATAATAACATCACCAAGAAGCCACTACAAAAGGAACAATCAAAATTCCACATATTTCTAATCGCTCCAGGGTGGGACGAATAGACCTATCAAATAACCTGTCCAAAAGCCACCTCCTAAATGTCCAATCCAGAAGCCTCCAAATCACCTACAAAGTTGGGGTTAGCTAAAATGGGGTATTTTGGGAAGACCCAGAAGGTCATATTTTCCCAATTTAGCCTCTATCACCCAGAATATGATGATGCTACCTGCATGTTAGTGAAAGCGAGAAATGATAAAAGCATGATCAAAACTTGTCAGAATCACATGAAATTTAAATGACAACATATGTAAACAACCTAGAATCAGATGCAAAAGAAAAATCAAGGAAATCTACCATATATTTCTAATCACTCCGGGGTGGGGCGATTAGAACTACGATAGTTTGGGGGGCGCCCGAGGGCAGGACGCCCATCGTTTGGGACTCTGTTTTAGCACCAATCCACTTGGGATGGGTCCAAAACCTCTTATGGGGTTGTGTCAGAAAATTTGGTGGGATATTGTGGCCAAATGTTTGGGTTTGGGTCCGGATTGCGCTTCCAATAATCACCCAATAACCTCCCTCCAAAAGAGAGATCAAGGATGTAAAAGCACAATCGATGGGTGAGGATATAATTTGGCAGCACTTCATTGCTCCAAAGGCTCCTCTCTATTCTTCTTTTTGGGTGAGAAGACTCACCAATTTATAGACCTAGGGTCTCTCTCTTTGAATGCGCATGCGAGGGCGCCACTTGAGTTGCTTGTCCTATTTTGAGAGAAAATATTATTCCCTGATTTAGAGTCTCCTTGCATGAGGCCTCCAAAATCAAAGACATGCATGACTGAAGTCTCTCTCCTTGATTTGAAGTCGTTCCTCGCAATTGCATGGCCTGAAGCTGCAGTTAACTGGCGGACCTATCGAGGTTTGACTTTTTGCCAGTCAAACCTGCTATTCGCCCCACCCTAGGGTGAATGCTGATAATCATCCCTGGGTGGGATGAATACCAGTTTGTAATCATCCCAGGGTGGGACGAGTAGGGAGCAAAGTGCCAAAAAGGTGCCAAATTGACCTTTGACCTTCCAAACTATTGTGGGAGTGGTTAGGACCATTGTTTAACCTCTGGGGGCTGCCCTAGGGGCTATGTGTGTCAATGCGATCGGTGCTTGTTGTCACATAATCGGATTGGTGCTGTTTTGGTGTCTAC